>JAECUM010021806.1:0-21479 GCA_016617855.1 Megalonaias nervosa | reverse complement strand
AAAAGACTTTATCTTAAATTCAAACCCACAATCATGGGCAAAAATTAGCTATGTAATATGTTGTTTACAAATGGTCAATCAGTGTTCCTTTAATCCTTGAACAGTGACCTATAAGCCAAGCACAGCGTTCCTTCAGTTCCTTGAACACTAAACAGTGATGCATCTGCTTTTACAAATATTAAAGTACATGCATAGTTTAAATTAGAACTTTTATTAAATTAAGAATACTTATAGGAAGACTTAAATTTCCTTTCTTCTTGCATCTTATCATTAAGTACAAGAAAATCATGAGACTCATGTTCAGCACATAAATGACATGTGTTATCCTGATGTTCTAGAATCTTGTTACCAGCTGTAGCAGACCTACCTTCAGAAGTGGCATTGATGAGGTGTTCTCCTCCATCTCTTCCCCTTCCATGTCCTGGAATCTCTGCAGGTCATCATCAATCCTGGGATTCATCTGTCTGAACAGACTGAACAGGACCCCTGCCTCCTTCAGCCTGGATATCAGAAGGGAAATGACAACCACAGTATTGTTTTATCTTAGCATCTTCCAGTTAGCATAGGAACTAAATCTACTCCTTACACAAAAGAACCAGTCCAGTTAGCATAGGAACTGAATCTACTCTTTACACAAAAGTACACAAAAGAACTAGTCCAGTTAGCATAAGAACTAAGTCTACTCCTTACAAAAAGGTACACAAAAGAACCAGTCCAGTTAGCATAAGACCTAAGTCTACTCCTTACAAAAAGGTACACAAAAGAACCAGTCCAGTTAGAATAGGGACTAAATCTACTCCTTACACAAAGGTACACAAAGCAACCAGTCCAGTTAGCATAGGGACTTATGACATACACTACAAGTCCATCAATCTACTATCAGACACCTACTTCCCAAAATTAAACATTTATTTGACAGAACTTCATAGATAAATAAGTTTCAGCATGTTTTGTCCCACCTGTTTCCTGCTTGATTTTAATACTGTCATTTTCAAATGACACTGACCTTCCCTGAGGGTCAGAGGGATGGTAGAAATGCATGAATATAAAAGATCAGAGCTTAGTGTATGTATATATATATGTAGACTTGCCTATGTACAATACCTATTGTCTTGTCTATGTCTGATACCTAATGTCCTGCCTATGTCTGATATTGTCTTGCCTATGTACAATATCTAATCTCTTGCCTGTGTATAATATCCAATTTCTTGTCTATGGACAATACATAATGTCTTGCCTATGTCTGGTACCTTATCTCTTACCTTTGTATAATACCCAATCTTTTGCCTATATACAATACCGAATCTTTTGCCTATGTACAATACCCAATCTCTTGCCTATGTACAATACCCAATCTCTTGTCTATGTACAATACCCAATCTCTTGTCTATGTACAATACCTAATCTCTTGCCTATGTACAATACCTAATCTCTTGTCTATGTACAATACCTAAACTCTTGTCTATGTACAATACCTAATCTCTTGTCTATGTACAATACCCAATCTCTTGTCTATGTACAATATCTAATCTCTTGTCTATGTACAATACCCATGTCTATGTACAATACCCAATCTCTTGTCTATGTATAATACCTAATCTCTTGTCTATGTACAATACCCAATCTCTTGTCTATGTACAATACCTAATCTCTTGTCTATGTACAATACCTAATCTCTTGTCTATGTACAATACCCAATCTCTTGTCTATGTACAATACCTAATCTCTTGTCTATGTACAATACCTAATCTCTTGTCTATGTACAATACCCAATCTCTTTCTTATGCACAATACCTAGTGTCTTGCCTATGTCTGATACCTTTTCTCTTGCCTTTGTCATGGTTCCCACGTTTTTCTAACGATAAATTTCCAGGTCATTTCCAAGATGAAATTAATTTTTTCAAGGTTCACATATGACCATTACTAAAAGGAATTAAAGGACATTTTAGATTATAAAACATGCATTTTCTAAATCTAAAGAGGCTTCTCTTTTAAGACTCTCCAAAACATCTAAGTCAGAAAAGATGGTCATGTACAAAACCACACAATGTATCACACGAAACAAGTTTGATTATATTCCTATAAATTGGCATGTAGTCATTTCAATGTACAGAATAAAAATTCTAACTTTATTTTGCTGACCTGCATTATGTTGCTAAGTGGGAACAACATAATGAACATAAATCAGTTTTGTTTATCAAACCTTTAATTCTAAAGAATTCTATAGCAATATATGTATGCATCTTACAGAAAGTAAACATTTCCTATTACAGTATAAAAAAAACCCCCAAAAATAAATGCAAATAATCAGAATCTTGTCTTGTAATGAATAGAGTTAAACCCTGAATTTATCTGTGTCAATAAAATCCCAAACAAGAATTTTCAAACAACCTAATCTCCTTAAGATGATCTGGTAAAAAATCCATCATTTAAAAAACATTTTCAAAAGGGTTGATTTAAATTTTGACAAAAGACTTTCAAAATTATATACTGTTGTATAAACAAGGATTGAATTTTCTGAAAAATCAACTTGTCTTCTTGTAATTTGTTAAACCAGTCCCCAAACCTGTATTGATACAGGGACTCATATCATTTTTTAATATACAATACCAGGGATGACAATTTCTCATTTAAGCTCTGAGATTCAACAATTTATACTACAAATTTGGCTTAAAACGAATAGCAGTCCGTTTTCTAATCTGGGTTTCCTCCAAATATTCCCACCCCATTTTTCATATTTGGACATTTAGGTGGGGATGTGGGGTCATTGCAATTGCATATTGAAAATTTGGAATTTGCCGCTTGCAGTAGCAACATATGGTAGTCACTTACCAGCGGGCCTAGAAAATTTAAACTTATGTTATATTGACTTATACCTGCATGAAATCGAGAGGAAAATTATTTATTTTCTCAGAAATGGCAAGTATTATAATCATTATATCTTAAATCCGCTGACAGATTAGACGAAACTATGGCATAGATGAAACCTGACCCGTTACTCGCCATTTGCATTACTAGTCACACAACTTCACAAATCTCAAACAACGACATTGGAAGTCTAATAGTCACGTGATATCAAGAACAAACTCCTATTTAATGTTGTTGTACAGAAATTTAATTATATTAAATGAAAGACATACTTTTTGTAAAAACCAGCAATCTGGCCAGTCTGAGTTATCAAGCAGAGAGCACATGTCAATGTGGTAGTCATGTGATACAACAAAACTCCAGAAGTTCTCGGAATATATAAATATGGAAAATTTTGTGTTCTTTAGTTTTTGTATTTTTATTACAACCAGTATACAACTTTCATTAATATTTTTTTAATTTTTTCTCTACAACATTTGAAAATGTGGGTTGTTAGATTTTGTACTCATGCGACTAGCAATGCATTTCGCGAGCACCAGGTCACATTTCATCAACGCCATAGTTTTATCTTGTTTTTCAGCTGAATAAAGACATAACGATTTTAATGCTCACAATTTCTGAGAAAATAAGTAATTTTCATATCGATTTCATGCATGTATCACTCGATCTAACAACGTTTAAAGTTTGCTAGGCCATCCAGTAAGCGGCTACGTATTGCACCACCATGTTGGCCTCTTGAGATGCTAGACTTGTTTTCATACTTTCCATGTAAGGAAAGATACGGATATCGAGCTGACTTTGAAAATAAAAGTCTACTAGATGAATCTAATCCACTGAGCGTTTGAAATGACTCAGAATATATGTTTATTGCAAACACCCAAATGATCCATACTGCACCCTCCGAATATTCTGGTTAGAACTCGATAAATTTAACTCACGATCAGTTTAGTTACGACTCAATTATGTATTATTTTGGGCATCAAGTGGTGGCGGAAAATTCCCAGGTTTTTCCTGACTTTCATCAATACACCACTCCCTCGATAACTCGTGAACCTGCTGATAACGCGGGGTCAGGCGTGGATCCCATTTCTTAAACCAGAAAATACCCCAAAAATTGATCCCTATTTATTTGAACTTGAAGAAAATCGCGATCAAAATTAGTAACAGAAACTTTGATATATTGCTCATTTTATTGTCGAAAACGGTAGATAGGGCCTGAGATTTTAATCAACATTATGAAATACCAAATTTAAAAATAAGTCATACAATTTTTTACATTTTCTTTCCAAACGGTCGTACACCACAACGATATGTAAGGAAATTTCGATCAATGAAAATGTCACTTACGCCGAGTGGAGGCAGTACTTTAATAAATACATACAAATTAAATAATTTGTTTATCAATTGAAATTTATGTTCTAGTCCTACCTTTCAGTTCCTTTTTAAGTGTAATCATCATAAATGCAATGTGTCCTCTTGTAATTAAACGTAAAATGTGCCAATCTACTGTAACAGCGTTGTCCGCGAGCGTTTCTCTGAGAACCTGATTAGGTGCTGACCGTGTTTTGATAACTGACTTGTGGAAGTATTTGTTGTATTGTTGCACTGTATTAAAAGCTGGCTTCCTTTGTATTATCATGTTAATTATGTCTTTTGAATCAAATAAAGGAGCTGTAATAAAAGAAAAGTTAAAAGGCACGAAAATCCTACAAACTCAAAATCTAGCGGCCCTGGTCGTATGTCGGGTGAACTCACTTCATTTGATCAATCACTGTTATAAATGTTATTGTGTATGTAACATAAACTACCTTAAATTAACCGACTCATTGGTAACTGTGATCAAAGATAGCAAGGCAAGCAAGTGAAATGAATACTTTGTAAAATAAAGAGCTTGGTTTCACAGATACGGATCATTGTGGGCAAGCGAGTTTCAGAGAATTCTTGAACTGGCACTTAGAGATATCCTCAAGGATGATAAAAAGTTTCATTATCACTTCCAATGAAATCATGACATCAATAGTGTAGTAACTGAGCAATACAAAAATTGAGATTCGACGTAGACGATTGTCTCACGAAATAAATTTCGATTGTTTTTGAAAAAAAAGGAAACTTGTTTGGTGGTGTATCAACAGTTAGTCTAGTTGCCCGCTCTTTTGACTCCCAATTTTGCAGGATACTATTAAATACCAATAACAGGAACCTGACTCATCAAGAAAACAAAAAGCAGTGACATAATACACAGATGTTTTCACGTACATGTGATGGTTGTTGAAACCAGTTGCAACGATCTTTCACATGCTGGACATTTTGAAAATAAATGTAATTTAAACAGAATAATGAACAACTTCATTAGAAAAAGCGCGTTACTAAAATTGACGTGATTGTAAAATGAGCATTCAGTCATTAAACGGCCCAGTTCCCTAACCCGACCCCCCCCCGATGTTTTCTCAATGTCTAAGCGAATTTTTTCAACTTTTGGAGGTCCCTCGGTAACTCGCGCCCTCGCTTATAGTGCGGTCTATGTTTGTGGTCCCCGTTGTGCACGAGTTATCGAGGGAGAGGTGTATTTGCAAAATTCAAGGACTTTTCACGTTTGGGAAAAAATTATCATTTCTCCCAACTTTTTCCAGATTTTCCAGTAGCACGGGAACCCTGCTTTGTACAATACCCAATCTCTTGCCTATGTACAATACCCAATCTCCTGCCTATGTACGATACCTAATCTCTTGTCTATGTGCAATACCCATTCTCTTTCCTATGCACAATACCTAATGTCTTGCTTATGTCTGATACCTTATCTCTTTCCTTTATACAATACCCAATCTCGTCTATGTACAATACCCAATCTCTTGCCTATGTATAATACTCAATGTCTTGCCTATGTACAATACCCTATCTCTTGCCTATGTACAATACCCTATCTCTTGCCTATGTACAATACCCAATCTCTTGCCTATGTATGATACTCAAATGTCTTGCCTATGTACAATACCCAATCTCTTGCCTATGTACAATACCCAATCTCTTGCCTATGTATAATACTCAATGTCTTGCCTTTGTACAATACCCAATCTCTTGCTTATGTATAATACTCAATGTCTTGCCTTTGTACAATACCCAATCTCTTGCCTATGTACAATACCCAATTTCTTGCCTATGTATAATACTCAATGTCTTGCCTTTGTACAATACCCAGTCTCTTGCCTATGTACAATACCTTATCTCTTGCCTTTGTACAATACCCAATCTCTTGCCTATGTACAATACCCTATCTCTTGCCTATGTATAATACTCAATGTCTTGCCCATATCTGATACCTAATTTCTTGCCTTTTGTACAATACCTAATGCCTTGGCTTTGTACAGTACCTAATGTCTTGGCTGTGTGTTACCCAATATTATCTTGTCAGTGTCTGAGATATAATCTCTTGCCTTTTTACAGGACCTAATGTCTTGGCTTTGTGTGAAACACGACAGTCACAAACACTGGTACCAATAAGTGAAATATGGACGTGGAAAAAACTGCAGGATGTTACAAAATGTCAAAATTAAGAAACAGATACGAGTCATGTCATACTGTAGAACTCCATACCAGTCTTGTCTAATCAGACTATATTTTGCAGGATGATGTCACAAAGCATTATGCCACAGAATATCAGTCATTAAGGCATGATTACATGACACAAAGAAAAATGTCATGGTCATTATGGCATGATTACATGACAGAAAGAAAAATGTCATGGTCATTATAGCATAATTAAATGACAAAGAAAAATGTCATGGTCATTATGGCATGATTAAATGACACAAAGGAAAATATCATAGTCATTATGGCATGATTAAATGACACAAAGAAAAATATCATAGTCATTATGGCATCATTAAATGACACATGGAGAAAAGAAAACAATAGATTAAAACTGTCATTTTCCTCCTGGAAAATAATACCATAATCCATATTTCTCTACAGGTTGAGTTTAGAAAAGAGATTTACTTCATATCTTGACATATGGGCATTACATGATTTCAGTCCATGAAATTTGGCACTTAGTGAATAAGCATTGATTGTGTAGATACTGGTTTTGTGTGGCAGCTGGTGTTAGACCCTGTAACAGCTAACACACAGGAGATGGATGGTCTCAAGGAGTTAACAGACAAAATCATTTCAAGAGACTGAATATTATTATTTTGACTTTCAACTTGACTCCATCATCCTAGCTGTATACAGATCCATCCATGTATGCCCTTCTATGAATTTTTAAACAGGAAAATATTTTAAAAAATGAGAATGTGAACAGTACATTATATACCTGTCCCATGTTTAATAGCCTTCCACATTAGACACTTGTCTCATGTTTAATATTCCTCTAGTCCTCCATATAATACACCTGTCCCATGTTTAATAGTCCTGCATAATTTACACTTGTCTGATGTTTAATAGTCCTCCACAATATACAACTGTCCGAAGTGTAATAGTCCTCAACATTAGACACTTGTCCCATGCTGAATAGTCCTTCACATTAGACACCTGTCCCATGTTTAACAGTCTTCCACATAATATACTTGTCTCATGTTTAATATATCTCTACATTATTCTCCTGTCCCATAAGTAACAGTCCTCAACATTATACACTTGTCCCATGTTTAACAGTCCTGCACATTACACTCTTTTCCTATATTTAATAATCCTCAACATTAGACACTTGTCCCAATTTTAATAGTCCCTCACATTAGACACTTATCCCAAGTTTAACAGTCCTGCACATTATACACTTGTTCCATGTTTAATAGTCCTACACATTAGATGCCTGTCCCATTTTTAATATTCCTTCCTATATTACCTGTCTCATGTTTAATATTCCTCCACATTATATACCTGTCCCATATTTAATAGTCCTCCACATTAGACACCTGTCCCAAGTTTAATATTCCTTCCTATATTACCTGTCTCATGTTTATAGTTCTCCACATTATACACTTGTCCCATGTTTAATATTCCTTCATGCAGATGACTGATCTGATGCTTTTGCACAGAACCACTTTTCTTGTTTCAGTCAGAGTGCCCTGGACCTTTGCTGAATTGGCCCCTAGACTGATAAACTTCTCCTTTACTCTTAGTACAAGTCATATCCACACAGTTTGGGCCAAATCTCTAATGTAGAACTATTTTTATTGTGAGCATCCATTTCAATTCTGTCAATGAGTGACCTTGACTTTGGACATCAATAGCCTTTGCACTTTACCTGAATTGTAAGCCACTGATGTTATTGTTATTGTTTAAAAAGCTCTTTATTATTTCAGTCAGTGACCTTGACCTTTCAATACCAAGGTCAACAGGTGTATGCCTCATACCAATTGCAAGCCATCCATAAAGTTTGAGAACCAGATGCTGAAAAACTCCAGTTACTGTGGAAACCATTTCTTTCTTTAGCCATAGTACCCTTGACCTTCAACCTTTTCATCCCGAAATAAATAGGATTCTTCATTATCCCAAACTATCCACAGAGTTAGGAAACAATAGATGGTGGAAAATTAGAGTTATTGTTAAGAAAACATTTTCCTTGTTTCTGCCACACTAGTTTTAACAAACATCAAGCCTTCAAGCTAAATACTGACAGGGGTTCTTCTTAACCACGAATGGAACCAATCCAAAAATTTTGATAACAGTAGATGGTGAACAACTGAAGTTACTGTGCAGAAATCAAGCTGGTATTAGATAGATGTGCAGATGGACATCATAACATATTACAATATGCCTTACAGCAGGCAAATCACAATGCAATTTAGGAAATCCTGATAACAAAATACTGCTTTCATAATCTTACAGGTTCACATACTTTCAAATAGATTAAATGTTTCAAATTGCTGATGTACTGTAAAAAATATACTGTCTAGTCTTTCAACAGACATAAACACAAACCTTTTGTTCTGCAGTGAGAATTGTAGAAGCCCATCCACTTTACCCAACCGAACTGCATGAAGTGCAAAGTCCTGTTGATGCACTGTGTCCAACACTGCACTGTATGATTCACTCTCCAGCAAACTCTCATACACTCTGTGTTGTATCTACATAAAAATATTGGAACCAAAAATGTATTTACAGAACACATGTGATGCAATGGTACCTGAAAAGACCTAACCCAAACCATGGTGTAATGGGCAGACAAAGGTACCGATTGACATGGGTAATGGTGTATGTCCCTATGGTAGTTGTTGTTGTTGTTGTTGTTGTTATAGGGTTTAACGCCATTTTTCAGCACAAGATAGGCTATACATGGCGGCCAGTATTAATGGTGGAGGAAGAACCCTGGAAAACCCCGGGAAGAACCACCGACCCACGAAAAGCTACTGGCAGGCTTTCTCACATACCCACGTTAGCCGAGCCTGGACTCGAACTCACGCAGACAGAGGTGAGATGGCAGTGATCGGTAACGATCAGCTCTTTAGACCACTTGGCCACTCGGGGCCCCCCCATTGCAGTTGAGATGGGTCATAACAGTTTTATTATCAGAAAAGTTATTTGTAAAATTATACCTCTAATAACTTTGACAATCACTATTAGCATACATCTCTTTGTAGATAGATACTATTCAGATTTGAAATTCACTATTAGTGTTCAATATATGTCTTTATAGCTAATCTTCAGTTCTGACAATCACTGTTAGTATACCATATTCAATATATGTCTTTATAGCTAATCTTCAATTCTGACAATCACTGTTAGTATACCATATTCAATACATCTCTTTGTAGCTAATCTTTAATTCCAAAAAACAGTTCCAGCCAGAACATTTAATTGATGGTAGTGGTTGATGGTTCCATTGCACTACACTTATATGATCTTTATAGCTAATCTTCAATTCTGACAATCACTGTTAGTATACCATATTCAATACATCTCTTTGTAGCTAATCTTCAATTCCAAAAAACAGTTCCGGCCAGAACATTTAATTGATGGTAGTGGTTGATGGTTCCATTGCACTACACTTATATGATCAACTTTTAATCTGTAATGAGACAGCTTAGACAAGTTGCCAGAGCTGAGAAATTTAAGCATAATAGTTTTTAACTAGGATATTTGTAATAAACATGAAACTAACCCCTCATCCCACAAAATCCTAAGTCCCAGGCAATGTGATGTAAAAGGAGACTGACAGGCCGATTTAACTTGCATACTTGAATGTGACTTGCCATGCCCAGTAAGTGTGTATATATAGTTATTGGGTGATGTTTTAATAGTTTGCATTTCTTAGGGATAGGTATTGATATTGCCATTTTGCATGTATAAACTTGTGATTTAATGTCTAGTAAGAGTATTCATTGTCATAGAGGCTATAACAGTTTGTATGTTATGACAAGACTCACTCCCTGGCATGTAGGGGTGGGGATCAGAGGTGGGGTAAGGGAAAACAATTTTTTCCTAGCAAAATGTGTTTCTTTGATAATACTTACATGATCATATCTTAGAACTACTAATAGCTCACAAATCCAGCCCTCCAAGATTATAACTTTTTAGCTAAAAAGTTAAAAGTTATCTGCCCACCTAGGTGGCAGTTTGAGTGATCTCCCCTTGATACCGGAATTGGTACCAGATGAGTAATTGTCAGTTAGTAATGTAGTGGAAGGACCGCTCTCTACATGGATGTAATTGCAGGGAGGCTGAAAGTTTGTATTATGACTGGGTAAATATTGTCAAAGAAACATTTCTACTAAAAAAAATTGGTTTATTCTTCAAATATCATACCTAATCATAATACCTCAGGAGAATAGGTAAGAGCTGGAGGGAGATACATCCCATTACCCTGGAGAGACCTGGATGAGAGACAACTTCTAGATAGCCCAACTGGAAAATGGACTTCATATGTCAGGGAGTGGTTTCAAAAGGGAAATTGTTTCTTCCTGCAAATCCAGTTGAAGTCGTGAAGCTGTGTCCTTATGAAGTTGTCAAATTACCCAGGAAGGTAACCTTATGTGGCACAGCGATACGTCCCACCAGATTAAGTTGAGCCTTTTAAGGCGAATGATCTCTGAGATAAAAACTAGAAGTATACTTGGATCTCCATCCCATGGCAGGGATAATCACAGTAAGAGAACAGTTTTGATCAAATGCAATGTCTGTGGCAACTGTCCTAACTTTGTGAGCTGAGATGTAAAGCAAATCTTTTGTGTGGGGTTATTTCCGAATATAAGAAATGATTAACCCACTTTATCCAGGACAAACTTGTGTGTTGATATATTGTCTTATTCCTCTGTTAGGGCAAGAAAGGGTGTGATCTCCCTCAATGCAATAGTTGGTCTTCCTTAAATACCACTTTCGAGCTCACACTGGATCCTGTAGATGACCTTGAGATAAAGTGTCCAGAGCAGACAGGAATTTGTTACCAAAATCTGATTATCCATGAATGGTAGCCTGTTCTTGGCAATGAAAGCAGTAGCCATCATGAGCAATACTGACCCATCTTGTCAGAACTGCATGAAGATGGGTCCACCTAAAGGACATTTGCTGATTCTGCTTGCCAACTGCCAATGCAGTGAGGAGGAAGGATTTCTATAACATGAACCAATGGAGCTCTTGAGAGTGGGTCTTTTTTTTTGTGTGTCTTGTTCAGCCAAGTTTTCACCCATGACAGATAATGATTCCACTTGGACAAGGATCTGCAGACACTCGTAAGCAAATAAAACAAACTTCAGCAGTGTTCATTTGATTCTGTGAAATAGTTGTTCATAGCAGTGTCAAAATGCAGAATACCCCACATTTGTAAGAAATTAAAATCTCTGAACATCTAAGATTTGACAATTTTCCACATCTATTATTTATTTCAATAATATGTTCAGGTCAGATTAATTAGGAACAGTTACCATACTTCCATTGTTAAAGATGGGACCATAATTTGTGCTGTTAAATGCAACATGCTAAGTCAGCTGGCTTCGTCGATAGAAATGCACCTTATCCAAGCTGAAACTGACATAATTTTCTGATGCTACCATTTTATGACAGTGTTTACAATAGTCACTACCTTCATTTCTGCAGAATCTGATTAATTAAATTCTTTATTAAGGAGAGACCATTTAAGTTTCTAAAGTAGGGGATATATGTTTCAAACAATTGTTCTGCTCCGCTATGTAGATTAAAAAGGACACTATTCCATTCCTTTGATCTTCTGATGAATGAAAGAACAAAAAATATCCCAGTCAGAAAAAAACAACATAGCCCCATAAATTAAATGGCCAGTCCCTTACAGTACAAATGGTCAGAACTGAACTAGTTCCTAGTTGTTTACATGTATATTCAGCCTCATTAATTGGCCATTACTGCTTAAGGACTAAACATGTAGTTTGTATTTAAGTTTAATTTTAGAACTTTGCGGGTTTTCTTCTTTCTTACACATGTCGTCTTCAATTTAACTGTCCATATCTTGGAGGATTACTTTTCATGTTTAACAAGTACACTGAGTTTGTTCAGATTTCTTTGAATAAAGTAAAAGTGTAAACTTATTGCAAATGAAGTCAATCAACCGTTTATATTATCTAACATCTGATTTGGCATTATGTCTATTACATTTTATTCAATAAAACTAGGAAATGTTTATAATCAGCTTAAAACAATGTAGAAAAATTGTTGCCTCCCTCTCATGAACATGCTTGCAGGAGCCAAAAACAGTAAACCATGCCCATTTGATAGACAACACATTCACTCCATTGTGTTCATCTGCACCAACTCTGCGAGAAAGCGAGGTGGTGCAGAGCAATTTTCTGCAAGCTGCAGCAGCAAGTCTGTCAGGACACGTATAGAGATGGAATTTTTTTTTCTCTTAATCCTCTCCACCCATACCTCAAACCGTATTTCTATTAAAGAAGCAAAATTCTACATTACTTTAGACTACTGCTGTCATTGATTTGGTGTTTCATGGCATAGCAAAACAAGAAGGTTATTTAGTGCCAAGGCAATTAAATGTGCTTTGCCCAAGGACACACCACATTAGCCAACCCAGGATGATCCACCAGGATGATCCAATGGTAGGATTCAAACCCACAACCTTTCAATTGCAAATCTAGCTTGCTCACCAATAAGCCACCATTACTCAGTCTTTAGTGTCCTGCATCTGGTTCATGAAAAATAAGAGAATTTAATCTTCGTGCCCTTTAACTCAAACACAGCCTTGAGACTGCACAGGCAGAACATGCTGCAAAGGACATAAAAAAGTTCACCATGCATTACGACATGTACATATACTTTTGACAAGTTTGGTGAAGCAGTATTTATCAATAAGTCGTTTGCAAATGTGAAACTTTTTAACTGAAGAAGCATTTGTGCCTGGTAAAAAGTATAAAACACATTGGTTAATATTTGATTAAACTCACACCAATGTCATTTTACAATGACCAAACCATTATGGATGTGGCAACAAACAAGCCCTCCTGCATTTTGAAACAGGCAGAATTGATTCATAACAGAACTTGTAATGAAGTGTTACTCACCTGGAGTGCCATGCTATGATTCAGATCATGGGGAAGCAAGGAAACCACATTGTCCAGTATTTCCATGGGACAACCCTGAACCAGATTCTGCAGGGAATATATATATATATATATATATATATATATATATATATATATATATATATATATGCATGTCTCAGTTTGGATAAGATAATTAGCATGAAATCAGTAAAGTGGAGGGAATTATGTCACCTTCTGTGAATCTGAGCAGGTGTTGTCAATATGTGTTTCTTTTAAATGACAAAAATGAGTGCCTGCGATATACAAATCAGATGAATTCTGTTTAAAGAATAAAAGGTAACTGACTAAAGATTATTCATGAGTGCAGTATAGGGTAAGTATTATTTTGTATCCATTCTCCGACTCTTGTATTGATAAGTATATCACTATAGTAAATGTATTGATGCATAAATATATTGAGGAATTGTTTCACCCCTACCTATAACAGTAAATATGTCTCCCTGACATATAACACAATAATAAGTTTACCTGACCTATAACACAAGAACAAGCTTACCCAACTTGTAACACCAGAAAAAAGTTATGACCACAATTTATTCCTTGTAACACTTTTGCCTCATCATCTCCACAGGCAGGTAAATGTTATCCCAATAAAATGAAGAGCATATAAGACAATTAAATAAAAGTGCTAGAAGGGATAATGTTTGGGCATATTACTGACTTCCTACTGCATTAAAATTATGTGTGTCTGTGTGTGTGTGTGTACACTGCTTGTTAACCCACTTATAATGCAGTGTCTGGTGTGGATCTCAGTTTTACTGAAGAAAATATATAAAAATTACCTCAATGTCTTGAATATGAGAAACATCATGATTAGAATTGGCAAATGAATTTATATACATTATTTGTTTTATCATAAAAATGGCAGTTAGTGCTTGAAATGTTAGAATGAACATCGTGACATTTGAAATTATTAATAACAAATCACATATCTTGTTAGATCTTAATGGAAAAATATTTTCTCAATACACTGAAAATAATAATATATGGCAAAATAGTGATCAATGAAAAGTTCTGGTGAATGCTAACAGGCGGCAACACTGAAAGAAATAAACATCAATTGAATACATCTTGTCAGATGAAATTCATGTTTTAATTTTTTAAATATGTTTCAGTGTAAACAGTATAATTGTGGCATGTTTTCTTCTATTAAAACATGAAAAGAGTCAACTGACTGTCACATCAATACCCAAGAGCACTTCTGTCAGAACCTAATTAAGTGCTGGCTGAGTTTTTATCTGAAATTCGGGGAAGTGTTTGCTGCATTGTAAACATGGATTTAAAGAGACCTGTGTTGTTTTATCCCATTAAGTATGTCCTCTGTATCAAATCAAGTAATGTAGGGACCAGTGTTGTTTTATCCCATTAAGTATGTTCTCTGTATCAAATCAAGTAAAGTAGGTACAACAAAATAGTTCAAAGGCATGCAAATCCTACTTGCATAAACTGTTTTGATCACTATTGTTTCAAATATTATGTACTTAACATCATTAAAGTAAACATCTTAATCAGTAATGTATCCTACACATTTGTAAATGTCATCACGAAGAAAAAAGGATCAAGTGAAAAGTGTACTTGTGAATGAAAAGCTTTTTATCATAAATAGGGTTCATAATGGTGAGGTGAGATTAAAAGTTTGTAGTGAACTCACAATTGCCAAGTTGACACTATGAGGTTGGCTAGAGGATGAGCTGAAATTTCAGGATTACTTGCATGATGTTGATTCCAGTGATGGGTTCAAATTAAAATGGGCACAGAATACAAAAGATATGGAATTAGCATATTCATATTATGCAAAATTTTACATTAAAATAGAGAACCAGAGAAATGTCTTGTATCTGAATTTCTATCAGTTCTAGCAATAATTTTACACTTTACAAAATAATTGACATAACTAAATTTTTCAAGGCATCACACTTATCTTAAAGTATAAAGAATTTTCCAAAAGTTATTATCTGCCAGTGTTATTCTAAATTTGAAAATTAAATGAAAATAAGGACTTTTGTCTGGAACATTCACTAGACATGATAATGAAATATATGCAATCATAAAATAGTCTCCCAAAAATTGTGTAGGGAAACTCTGTTGCAATATACTTTGTTGTAATCAGACATAACATTATCACGAGGGCATCATTCCAAATTATTTTCAAGTCCTTTCAGACATAACATTATCACGAGGGCATCATTCCAAATTATTTTCAAGTCCTTTCAGCAATTTCCCCATAATGACTTCTGAACTACAACAAAAGATTTACTGACAAAGGAAATGAGAGCTTGATTTCTTTATCAGATGACATGTATTATATTCTTTAAGAAAAACAAATTGCCAAAAACACTTTGTCTTTCTTTACACAAATAAAGTTGTTAAAATTTTCAATTTGCTAATGTTGATTTCAAACATGTCAAAACTCTATTGCTCCACTAAGAAAAACAAAAAAAAACTTATTAAACCCTTTTCCAGGAAAAACTGGTTGGTCCATTTCTAAGTTTTTTGGGTCCATGAATACACTAAAAACTTTGAAATAGTTCCTTGAAGCATTAAATATGTTATTTTTCTCACATATATTGATACTCCCTTGATTAATTTCAAACAATCCTGAACTACTGAAGTCTTATGCCAATAAAATACAACTCAAATCAATCTTGTTTTGTAATCTTTTATAACATTTTAATTCCTCAGCCATCCAATCTTTGCATGCATTGGCAAAAACACAGCTACATGTCACTGACTTGGGTTATTCCATTTCCTGAAGTGCCCCATACTGTTACACATTCTTTAAAGTGGAGACCACATGTGATGATCATCATTTCTGTGTGAAGTTTCCATCACTCATTCTGCTTTACTGAGTCTATTTCAAACTGAAAATCCTTTTTGCAATAATCAATTGTCATGGGTATGAAAAAAGACAATCAGTTGTCATGGGTATGAAAAAAGACAATCAGTTGTCTTTGGTATGAATGAAGACAATCATTTGTCATGGGTATGGATGAAGACAATCAGTTGTCCTGGGTATGGACAAAGACAATCAGTCGTCATGGGTGTGGATGAAGACAGTTGTCTTTGGTATGGATGAAGACAATCAGTTGTCATTGGTATGGATGAAGACAATCAGTTGTCATTGGTATGGATGAAGACAATCATTTGTCATGGGTATAAATGAAGACAATCAGTTGTCATTGGTATGAATGAAGACTATCATTTGTCATGGGTGTGGATGAAGACAATCAGTTGTCATGGGTACGAATGAAGACAATCAGTTGTCATGGGTGTGAATGGAGACAATCATTTGTCATGGGTATGGATGAAAACAATCAGTTGTCATGGGTACAGATGAAAACAATCAGTTGTCTTTGGTATGGATGAAGACAATCAGTCGTCATGGGTATGAAAACAATCATTTGTTATGTGTATGGATGAAGACAATCAGTGGTGTTTGGTATGGATGAATACAGTTGTCTTTGGTATGAATGAAGACAATCAGTTGTCATTGGTATGGATGAAGATAATCAGTTGTCATGGGTATGGATGAAGACAATCAGTCGTCATGGGTATGGATGAAGACAATCAGTCGTCATGGGTATGGATGAAGACAATCAGTCGTTATGGGTATGGATGAAGACAGTCAGTTCTCATGGGTATGGATGAAGACAATCAGTCGTCATGAGTATGGATGAAGACAATCAGTCGTCATGGGTATGGATGAAGACAATCAGTTCTCATGGGTATGGATGAAGACAATCAGTTCTCATGGGTATGGATGAAGACAATCAGTCGTCATGGGTATGGATGAAGACAAACAGTTGTCATGGGTATGGATGAAGACAATCAGTTCTCATGGGTATGGATGAAGACAATCAGTTGTCATGGGTATGGATGAAGACAATCAGTTGTCATGAGTATGGATGAAGACAATCAGTTGTCATGGGTATGTATGAAGACAATCAGTTGTCATGAGTATGGATGAAGACAATCAGTTGTCATGGGTATGGATGAAGACAATCAGTTGTCATGAGTATGGATGAAGACAATCAGTTGTCATGGGTATGGATGAAGACAATCAGTTGTCATGGGTATGGATGAAGATGACTGTCTAAAGTCTCGTTACCATACATATTTGCTTGCAAGTCAAAACCAACTGCTAATACCACTGACCCTGATTTGCCACGGCATAATGCACCAGCAGATCGGGGCCTATGTTCTTTGTTCCACTGATGACTCCTAACAAACTGCATACACTGAGATCTGCCAGTGCATGATACAATGGTAGATCTGGGTCTGTCCACTTTGCAGTTGGGCTCAACTTATAAGTGAATATATAGTACATGTTCTTCATTGTCAGTTATAAACTCTTTGTTTCATCTCCAGCATTTACATAACACTTTACATCCCTACACTCTATCATATTCCTATGCAATGTGTCTGGTTCCAGTTGCCTTAATACATGTAAATTTGTGCATAAGCTGTTTTTAGTTTACAGAAATATCACACACTGATAAAACAGTTTTTATTTTACAGATGCTCCTTCTAAGAATAAACGATGTGAGCAGCATCAATAATGCAGGACTATTCATGCAACATATTTACACTAATATGACCTGAACAACTGGGGCATTTACAATTTCTTTTTTATCTTTTCCAAACATAAACACTGTGACAAAGTTTTGATGGGTTTTCTCACCCAAAAAAATCAGAAAACTGATAATGGAAGCACAAGGATCATACATGGATCAGGATCAAACACGGATCATTAAGTTCAAAGGTTTGCCAGGAGATGCCAAAAGGTATATGAACCTACAGTCTCTGAGCTAAGAATTTTCTCCTCTATACTACAACATAATTAACTTTGCAAGCTGTGTCAAATACAAAGACGGACTCCACACTGTAGGTATATGTATGCATTAGTCCTAAGAACCACTGAATACAGAGCATATTGATGTTACATGTAAATATGACATCATCGATGCCATTGTCTCTACCTCAATATTATCCCGAGCAGTAGAAACCGACAGCAAAAGACATCCAAGCTGACATGCTGGCAATTCAAGCTTCTGATAGAGACAAGACAAGGCTGGGAGGTCCAAGTCATTTACAACTGGGCAACTACAAACAGGAATTTATAAAAATACAATATCCATATTAGTTTATATATAACATATACATATGGTTTATATATATATTGTGGTTTATATATAATATATGTTAGACAAGCCTTTGAGTTACAGGAGTATATGATTTAGAGTAGTCTTTAAATGATTCCTTCTGTAATGTTAAAACTGAAAGTTTGACTGACAAGCTGTAATGTTAAAACTGAAAGTTAGACTGACAAGCTGTAATGTTAAAACTGAAAGTTAGACTGACAAGCTGTAATGTTAAAACTGAAAGTTAGACTGACAAGCTGTAATGTTAAAACTGAAAGTGAGACTGACAAGCTGTAATGTTAAAACTGAAAGTTAGACTGACAAGCTGTAATGATAAAACTGAAAATTAGACTGACAAGCTGTAATGTTAAAACTGAAAGTTAGACTGACAAGCTGTAATGTTAAAACTGAAAGTTAGACTGACAAGCTGTAATGTTAAAACTGAAAGTTAGACTGACAAGCTGTAATGCTATTCTTCCTCTGTTTATCGTCATCAAAAACCTTTGCCTTGATATTATTGGCAATTATAATAAGAAACTTTAGTTATGTAAGTTGTCTTTTTTCACAATTAAATTTTACTTGACCGCATGTTACCCAGATTTCTACACTCATGGTTCTACAATTGTTTCTCGAGAGCAATTATCTAGATTTTTATTTTCAGCCTCAAGACTCACTTAAGATGTACACTGAAATTAAAAGCTGAAACAAAATGTCAAAAGCTTCTATAACAAAACACAAGTTCATCACAATTGGTTTAACAATGAGATTTTTTAGCAAATGTAGTCTGCTTTATATGCCTATTGTATACAATTACTTACAAGTCTAACTGCTTTATATGCTTACTATATACAATTATTTACAAGTCTAACTGCTTTATATGCTTACTGTATACAATTACTTACAAGTCTAACTGCTTTATATGCTTACTGTATACAACTACTTACAAGTCTAACTGCTTTATATGCTTACTGTATACAATTACTTACAAGTCTAATTGCTTTATATGCTTACTGTATACAATTACATACAAGTCTAACTGCTTTATATGCTTACTGTATACAATTACAAGTCTAACTGCAACTGTACAAACCCTGATCTAACTGACATAAAGCACTGACAAATCTTGATGTATGCAGCTAGTTTAGAATAAACAATATAACAACAGTGACCTTATTTTGCTAGCACATCATGCAATATAACAAACAACAGTGACCCTATTTTGCTAGCACATCATGCAATATAACAAACAACAGTGACCCTATTTTGCTAGCACATCATGCAATATAACAAACAACAGTGACCCTATTTTGCTAGCACATCATGCAATATAACAAACAACAGTGGCCCTATTTTGCTAGCATATCATGCAATATAACAAACAACAGTATCCCTATTTTGCTAGCACATCATGCAATATAACAAACAACAGTGATCCTATTTTGCTAGCACATCATGCAATATAACAAACAACAGTGATCCTATTTTGCTAGCACATCATGCAATATAACAAACAACAGTGGCCCTATTTTGCTAGCATATCATGCAATATAACAAACAACAGTATCCCTATTTTGCTAGCACATCATGCAATATAACAAACAACAGTGATCCTATTTTGCTAGCACATCATGCAATATAACAAACAACAGTGGCCCTATTTTGCTAGCATATCATGCAATATAACAAACAACAGTGACCCTATTTTGCTAGCACATCATGCAATATAACAAACAACAGTGACCCTATTTTGCTAGCACATCATGCAATATAACAAACAACAGTGACCCTATTTTGCTAGCACATCATGCAATATAACAAACAACAGTGACCCTATTTTGCTAGCACATCATGCAATATAACAAACAACAGTGACCCTATTTTGCTAGCATATCATGCAATATAACAAACAACAGTGATCCTATTTTGCTAGCACATCATGCAATATAACAAACAACAGTGACCCTATTTTGCTAGCATATCATGCAATATAACAAACAACAGTGTCCCTATTTTGCTAGCACAGATCAAGCTCTATATTGTTTGCACTTAAAAGTGAGTCAATATGGCACATATTACCAAGGTCATGTACAAACATGTATAACTCACCTGTACAGTAGGTTGAAGTAATGCAGACAGGTGTCAATATAATCCTCAGGTACTGGAGCAGCAACTTAAAGATAAGGCACAGTCAAATTACATAAGCATTCTTGGGCTTTTATAAATATACATGTTTATAAGTTAAGTTTAATGGCAAACTGCACAGACCCAGATCTGCCACTATATAATGCACCAACAGATCTGGGTTTATGCAGTTTGTTAGGGGTAATCAATAGAATAAAAAATATGGACTCTAATCTGCCTGTGCATTCTGCAATGGCAGATCAGGGTCTATTGTGTTTGCAGTTGAACCTGACTTATAAATAAATATATACAGTAATACTGAAAAATTTGAATGCTACTTGTATTTTTACTTACGCTCAAGTTGAATAAGTAAACGGCTATGGGAAGAAGGGAGATAAAATGTCAATTCAAGGAATGATGACCTGTGTCTGTACTTGAAAGTAGGGAAGTAATTAAGTAATGATGATGACATGGTAACTGAGTGAAGGTACCTTTGTACAGGAAGACTGACTGACAAACACTGACAGTCAAACCAAACCCAGCGATATCTCATGAATGTGAAACCGCATTTTAAAATAAAAATTATAAACACTCCATCCCACTCCAAAACCACCCAAAAACCATTATTACCAGTAAGAGGGTTATTGTGCAAAACTATTTATGTGGGTCAAACATTCACTATTGACTGCATGGATATCTGCCCATCATTTTGATTTTGGTGTAATGCTCATGCTTTTGTCCCCCTAATTACATCTTGTGCTTGCTTGTATATGGAAACCCCTTTTTGTAAAAAGAAAATAACAACAGAGCAATAAAAGTTATTTGTAAC
>JAECUM010021805.1:0-23857 GCA_016617855.1 Megalonaias nervosa | reverse complement strand
GAAAATCCGTTCTATATAGCCAAAAGCCTTTAAAATGGAACAAGAATCAAATTCAGATCATATATGCACGTAAAGATGCATATCAAGTCTTAACTGTCCCAGGTTTCTGAATAATAGCACAAATAAATTTTTACCAAGATCTTAAATAAGAAAACAAAAATTACGTTTACAAAATGCAAGGGTGATAATATAGAACATTATTATATGCTCATTTTTGTCTCCATTAACTTTACATTGTCAGAATCTTGCATTATTTTACGATATTGAACACCTTTATATTGCACCCACGTGAACGACGCGTGTGCCTAAAGATAACATAGTGTATTAGGAACTACTTTGTAAACAAACCATTTATACTAGCATAGTAGACGCTTTAGGTTTTGGTTGATTAAATTTGTTTTTTAATTAAGTGAAGCAGCAGTTTAGTCCGTTTGAAAGTATAGATGATAATGTTAACTATGTGGGCGAGTTCACTGAGTCAGAAACGAAACTTTCAAAGAAACAATGTCAACAACAAACGTGACAAACGCAGTACTTGAAAATACTGTTCTGGTCATTGAAATAGCTATTTAGAAGAATATTCATATCTTTTGCAGATGAAATGGTTAATAACTATGACGAGTGCTCTCTAGTTCTAAAAAATATAACACAGAAAAGCATACTGAGGCCGATGGCTATCACACATCTATCAGAGACGTACCATTTTACAAGTCTGTCAAACTACTAGGGAAAAAATTGCAAAGTGGTGGATTTGGTAGGAAACTAAAAGCCTCAGAGCAAATAATCCAAGACGACGAAAAAGTATTATTTCCGCTTGGTAAATGGAGTGTCACACAACAGCTGTTTTTCAATTTTCTCCGTGTAATATTTTAATACAATGTTAGGCAAGCGATAGATGACACTGTATGATACAGGTCATAGCTGGGGTCCCTCCAACAGTGAGATGCAAGTGATAGGGCATAAACATGTTTTCTATTGCTGGTAATAAGAATGGTAATAAATATATTTACAATTATGCATCTTGAATTTCATCAAATTTTACTTTCTTAGTTAGTTCTTCAAATCCGACAGACATGTCCTGCAAAACCTGATAGGAACAGAAGCTGTACTGGAATTTCGAGTAGCCTACAATCCAATCACCTCATTTCACTGACTTGGCCCAATAACCCAGACCCTAATAATAAGAAAAGCAGAATTGAGCTGGATCAACACAAAAACAAAATCCATGCGCATTCATTCACGATATCACTCTAAATTTCAATTTAAAGTAGACCAAAACGACACTTCTTAAGTTAAAAGGTCACTGGGCGGAGCTATGTGCGCATGAATAATGTTATTCTGTATTGATGAATCTATATACTGTGGAATTAGTTTTTAATAAAGCATAAATTCAATTACATTGTTTCTTGTAATGTCTTTTATTGTTAAGCCTTAGGTAGTTAAACAATATGAGCATATAATAAAAAGGTTACAGCATTTGTATGGGATAATATGACCTCTTTTTCTGAACAATACTTCACACCTCAAGGTCGTGCAGTATTTTGCAGAAAAACTCGTTCATATTTTCTCGTACCAATGCAATAACCTATAAGTCTTCTACATATACTCAAAGTATGCCGATTAAACTTTATATCCTTAAGTTCAGAAAGTTATTAAAATGATAAAATGTTTTTTATGGTATAAACACTTGAATTGGTCATTTGCATATTTACATATACCTACAAACATGCCTAGTAAATTCATTTTTCCTGCATCAGATGTGCTTGTGTCGTCGTGATAAGAATTTTCAAAGGAAGAATAGAAGAACAAACTAGCAGGAACAAATGAATATGTCTCCACTTTAATCTCGGAGGAGAACAATTTTACCAATCTCCAAACTATTTAATCCTGGCAAACTTAGGGTACTCTCTGACTGATATCAATGCCGATTGGATAAAGTTTTTACGGAAGTAATTTTCAGTCATATCGTATAATTTTCAGGTTGTTTAATTCTTTTAAAGATGGCCACAAATTCATGGAAGACGGCCTACATTCTGGTGGATTGTTGTCTGCTGTGGGTGAGCTGTAAATGGCTGATGTGAATGTAAATGCTCGATATACTGTGAAAGATGTTCCTGTTATCACGTACAATAATTCGTCCGATGTTTTAGTATACTGAATAATGGTTTGAAAGTTAATAAAGGTTGGTAAAAGATGGGTCCCGCATTTGTTGTCATCTCATGAAAAACGGACTCGGGCTGAAATCGCCAAACCAAATTTAAATGAGTGACTGGATATGTTTAAATGAGATTGTCACAGGTGTTGTAGCATGGATTCCCTTATTTGAACTTGATTCAAGAGAAAATAATAAAGTTGGATGTGAGAAAACGAGCCGAGACCACAATTCGTTCGACGTAGTCGGACTGTCAAGAGGATTTTAAACGCATATTTTTCGATATAAAAGGCCTAATTGTCCAGGTATATGTGCCTAACCTTGCAAGTGTCACGCGACATTTTTATACTTCAAAAGTGTCCCTAACAGTTGTGGAACACAACTGAACCACTTCCAACCTATTGTTTATGCATTACATTGCCAGTAATTCCAATAACTTGTGTAAGATGAAGACGAGATTCGATCATATCGACAAAAAAAAACTGATTCCCTTCATACAGTGAAAATCATAATTCTAGCCAAGATGCAATGTTACAGTATCCATTCCATATCATCCTCTTTATTTCAGAAACAATGGTACTAATATTGCTCCAAAAATATAGACCTTATCTTAATTATATTCTCACTTTCAAAAACTCAGTAAAAGATCATCTTGCCTAAGGTCGATGACATTCACGGAATATTTCACATGGTAAATATTTAACTGTTACTTTTGATATATAACGTCAAAGTTGTCTTAAGCGGTCTGTTCTGAAATAGATACTAACTCAAAACGAGGTGCATTTTTTATTATATGCTGTCGGTTTATTATATATGTATTTTTTATTATATAGTGTGCTCTTTCAAATATATGATGTGTAGTTGTTATCATATGCTGTACATTTCATATCATGTGCTGTTGCTTTATGTATTGTGCATTATTTACTATTTGAAGTGCACTTCTAATTATATTTTATGTCATTGCAATTATTTGACTATATTCAAACTTTTGGTATGCAAATTTGATAATATACGATGTGGCAAAATAAAATCTTTATATACTGAGCAAACTTCAGTTTTATTTGTTGTATAACATTCTGTGCATGTTTTATTTTATGATGTGCAAACTCTCTATGATGATTAACCAAACTGAAAATGCCATGTAATATGAGAATTTATTGTCGCAAAAAAGGAAAATGCTTTCCAATCTGCGAAACAAAATATTATTTGTCAGTGGTTGAATTACATAAAAGATGTTAGCATTAAACTAGCTGAGGTTACCTTTGCCTTTATACTCATACACTACTTCAGATGGTAAGGAATCCACATCGTCTAATGAAATCTGTATTCATAAGTGACCATTTAAGAAAGCTTTGGTGTTTCATGCCTTCAGAAGACTTTAAACCACGTAAAGAATTGCCTGTTGCCTTACTGACCTATTTCTGGCCATAATATATGTTATGTCATTTGACGATTGTCAGAGGAGAAATAGATTTGTTTTACAACTGCAGCTGTTATTAATATCTGATGAATCACGTGCTTTTTATTTTATTTGTGGACTAGTGAGAAGCTTATAAAATATGCTTTTGGGACGAAAAGAACGAAACTGAAAGGTGATATCAAATATTTACACATATTTAATATTAAGCTGTTTTTCTTTCTGTGACGTTCCCTATGCCATGAAGACCATTCGTAACAATAAAAATGACACAAAAAGATCAACGTAGATGGTATTGGAAGCGTGTTCCGCGTCAAGCTGCTATGTTCAGTGGTTAAGATGTACTCGTGGCCAGTGAAGTGCGGGTTCTATACCCTGTATCGGATCAGCCCGAATTTGCTACCGTGGTATGTCCTCGGACACGGCTCTTTTTATTCTGCATGCCTCGGTACAATATAGCCTTCATCGTGTTGCTGTGCCGTAAACAACCAACCCAAACCAACGCTTTAAAGTATAGTTTAAGAAGAAATCTTTGGGACTCGTCCATGCTAATGAATGTTCTTGTCGCTGCTGATTTAAATTTTACTATAGTTTCCATTTTGTTCTTGGGCATTATTCAGTAGATAAGGATAAAAAAAATTCCCCGATTTCTAGTTCGCAAAACACAATGACGTACGAGACGCAGTGACATCTAACCAATGATTTAGTTCACTTAGCTTTTGGTAAAATCAGCCAAGATTACTTCGTTTTGATTGATGTTTACAACTAAAAAACATGAAAGGTTAATATACGAACGAAAAATATTGTATTTCTTTCCATGCTACAAAATCTCAAAGTGCCAGACAAAAGCCCTGTATTTGATAAGGGCAGTGAACACAACAACAACAGACGACAACTATTCAGAAGAAAGACAACCTGCGAATGTTTAAAAAGAAAAGATTCTGAAATAGGACGTGTACTAAAACAAATTGCAACATTGCTAATAGTGAGCAAATATGACACCTGATGCCACATTTATGCATACCTAATAATGACCTCAAACGATACACTGACGTAAATGGGATTCTTACGTTATTTTCCTTTTCAAGTTGTCATTACCAAACAAATAACTCATTCAGAGGTCTGTATAGGATATAAATCAATCTGTAAGCCATGTTGTGCTTTCATAGCTTATGCATGACAGATTTGCTTCTTCTATACGCCAGTTCGTGCTTGATAATTTAGATTGTACTCTCTCTCTCTCTCTCTCTCTCTCTCTCTCTCTCTCTCTCTCTCTCTCTCTCTCTCTCTCTCTCTCTCAAAGTGGCAGTTCAGTCAAAACGTCCACAGTGCATGCGTGTAATCGAATAGAACTTGATGGCAATGGCGCACACTAATGATTCGAGACCGGACCGATTTTAGTGAAAAACCGTTAACATTTATGAAGATGAAATCTCCTTGATACCAGTAACGGGAGTAGTCTATTTTTAATAGTAAACAGCATAAAATATTATGGAACTACACTTGTGACCTGTTTAAAGTGATTAAACCCGGATGAATATCATTGGTCAGCTCGAGGGAGCGATTTCTGTACAAGCTAGTGCAAGAAAAACGTGCAGTAATCGTCATGTTCAAGGAGGTATTCTAAACTCTGGCTAAATTTCATTGTGTGACACCATGTAATATATTTCAGTGGATTGTTACTGAAAAATATAGGAAGTGCATTTTGGTTAAATTTACGTGTTATAATCATCTTCGCATTTTCTTGTACCAGTAACTACTATTCTCTTGTAAAATATCTAAAGTTGATTCTATACGTTGATAAATGAGAAGTACTTTAAAGAAACATTAAGCAATTCAGTATGGTTTATTTCTACAGGACAGGAATGATTCCATTCCCATGATCTACCAGAGATCTATCCCGAAGATTTTACCCCAGAAATGCAAACATACGAAGATTCAATTTAGATTGGATGCGGGAGGTCGCGGGTTCTAACCCCGGCCGAGTCAAAAAAGACTTTACAAAATGGTACTAACAGCTGCCTCGCTTGGCGCTCAGCATTAAGAGGTTAGTGTTAGGACTGGTCGGCCTGGTGTCAGGATAATATGACTCGGTGGGACATCATGCTACATGTCTGCGGCATGATGCCCCAGTGCGGAACATCACTATAAACTGTCACACTGCAGACATCGTAGCGATATGACTGAAAAATTTTTAAAGCTACGTTATAAATCTAAATCACACACACACACACCAATTTAGGTTAGTGATTTATCAACTATACGGACAACTGGTGTTAAATTATTAGCATTCTTAAAGCAACTAGACGCTGCATCAAGAATTGACTCTAGAAATTAAATATTTTCCTGAACAAATTGAAACTGAAGTTTATATTAATTTATCGAGTCCTCCCCTACACATAAAGCAAAAACAGCAAGACATTTCTTAAGACTTGTTCGCTGGAAGTGTAATAACTATAAAAGATTTGTGACTTGTCTGATTAAAGTGGATTTTGGATGTGTAACCAATGTCAAAATATTAATCATCTATTTCTTCCAAGGTTCGCAAGCTATTCTCAACAACAGAATTTTCTACTGTTGTCAGGTCAAGACGTATGCTTAACAGTATAGTCTGTCTGTCTGTTTTCTATTTAGCGTGTTATCACGCCATGACGTATTGTTAACTGTATATTTTGTGTCTATTTTTCTGTTTCCATATATATCTTTGTCTCCGATAATATTACCATGCCATTCTGACTGCAAGGCAAAAGAAGAAAGATGATCTCAAAGTGTCCCCCGGTGTCCAGCCTACCCGAGTATACTGACTGACTTGCAGTGCAAGAGACTATTGGCCTATTTCAATTATTTCATTTATTATGTTCTTAGCAAATGTTTATGGAGTAGAACATTGCTGATTGGAAAAATAAATGACGCAGTGTCCCCCATGGCACATAAGAATTAAATGGGTTCTAGTTCCATCCAAGTAATCTGTGAGCTGACTTTTAGGAACGTCTGTTCGAAAATGACATCCAGTGAGTTATAGATCAACATGACAAATCGAACTCAGGCAAATATAGCGCCATTCTGATGAGACAAAGTAGCGACCTATGTTAATCGTAAAAGTATCAGCATAGCCTCTGAGAAGTCTTTTCACGTTGTTTGGTACAGTCGCAGTGAAGTCCATGCACTTATAATGGTTCATTATCAGAAGGAACAATGGCATACCTTTGAAGAAGTCACGTTACACAAACGAAAAATATATACATATTTTATATACGATAATGTATGTTTGTAAACCCTCTCTGCGGTCCTTGGAATACTATTTATATTTAATTCTCCAAATGGGTATTGATCTTAAAAAATGTGTTCCTGACGGTTTTACTATATTTTTCATATGATGACCTTGATATAATTGCTAAATTTGTCTTTCTATCGAACTTTTTATCAATATTTGCAAATGACCTATACAAAACTAATGAGATGTTTCAAATCTTTCCGGGACAGCA
The DNA here is from genome assembly GCA_016617855.1 of Megalonaias nervosa. Classification (NCBI taxonomy): domain Eukaryota; kingdom Metazoa; phylum Mollusca; class Bivalvia; order Unionida; family Unionidae; genus Megalonaias; species Megalonaias nervosa. Next base: position 16,803 of record JAECUM010021805.1, on the reverse strand, counting down.
CTCATACTAGTGGGAATAAATTCAGAAACTAAATGGACCGCAGGACGCAATTAACTACTGCTAATTATATTGTGTGCTATCTTAATAAATTTGTCTTCGCTACGTGAACACAAATTGAAAAGTATACATAAACTGCAAATTCTAGAACATCCACCCTGTTCTATCCACTTTAAACCGGTTTAATCAGAATTTTTAAAGATTAAAATAACTGGCATATGGATGTGAGTTTCATAAGTTTTCATTTTTCATAAAATCATAAGCCACTAACAGACTATCCCATGGGTACTAGTACTAGCATCCAGATTTTGGGGGGAAAAAATACTATAAGCCAAAACAAAATTTTCAGAAACCAAAGGTGAGCAAAATTTGTCAAAAACTCAGGCCAAGAATATCTTGCAGAAGAACCTAGGCCACTATTTTGATTTTTCTTCAAAACAATCACTAGCCCATCATGCTGAAATATCAAGATAAACGTTTGAGAACAGTGATCAAAAAGGTAACATGTTTTTCTTAAAACATTAGAGAAATTAGAATTTAGTAGGGTATACTGAAGTTTAGGATGCTTAGACCCAATTACAGATTTCGCCCACTAATTTCAATAATTCAAATAATTTGTTAATTTAATTTAGAAATCATAATCACATTGTTAAACAATTTTATCAAGTGCAAGGATTTAATAATAAGCAGTACGCATTATTATTTAACTGGAACGCGGGTTAACGTTCCAAATGATAAATAAATATGCAATGAATTAAAATATTAAAGATCCATTATACAGAAAATAACTGTTTCATATTAAACATTGTTATTATACTACACTAAAACTTGATAATGATAATTCAAATGAACTGATATCGAAACAAACGTAATATGAAACTTTTTCAGTCATATCACTACCATGTATGCAGTATGGAAGTTTATAGTGATGTCTAGCACTGATGCATCAAGCCGCAGAAATGTAGAATCATGTCCCACCAAATCACATTATCCTGACACCAAGCCAACCAGTCCTAACGCTAACCTCTTAATGCTGAGTGCCTAGCCAGGCAGCTGTTAGTACCATTTTTATAAGTCTTTAGTATGACTGGGCCGTGGTTCGAACCCGCGACCTCCCGCATCCGTGGCGGATGCTCTAACGGCTAGGCCACCAGAGCTGTCAGTCAAACTGTGTAGTATGTGTGGCAAGTATAGCAGCACACGGACGCCGAATATCTTACTTGTAGTTATCTTATCTAGGCATATCAGAGTTAGTAAAAATAATTTATAGGTTTTACCTTTTCTTTCAACTACGATAAATATTGTCTGAATGTAAAATATCATTACCTGATTATCAATCGTTTAATCCAACAAACAATAATATAGATTAAATCAATTTTATATCATTTGTAATAACTAATAATCATCCTTATCCTGGGGGTTTTATTAATGGAGAAAATAAGTATTTGATTGATAATGGGCTTCCAGAACAAACTTTGCATCAAGGTTTTTAACAACCAACACCGTATTATGTGGTGGAACTGGATTAAGGACCTCTTTACAAACTCATGCAATTTTATCCTTCTCATGTTCAATAAATATTTTACATCTAATTCATTCTATCTCAAATTCTTTTAACTTTTGAAATATACCTACATTTGTATTTCCCTCTGTTCGGTTTTGGTGATAATATACTTTTATTATAAGCTTTTCTGAAATTAGTATCTCTAATTCCTTATCATACACGTCTAAAACATGCATAAATCAATTACAGTAATTAATCAGTAAGTAATATTTAGAAATTCACTATCACTTACATATTAGTAACAGGCGCACTAATTACTATATCGTTATCTTTTGCATCAAAATGATCATCACTGTAAACAATATTATCAAATTCTACTTCACTGGCTTTTGGCATTTTCCCCTAATCAAATAGCTCTAAAACAACTTGAAAAAGATCTTTAGGCAAAACATTTTAATCTAACTAGCCGTGGTATTACATGCTATACGAGTAGTATGACATCTGAAAAATATTTACAGCTGGCAATATTTGGACAAGGATTTAACATCATGACTGTACCTGATAGCTTGGGGGTGGGGTGGGGTGGGGGAGTTGGGGGGTAGATTTGTTACTTTTAATATGACAGAGACACTAATAATTCCTCTGTAACCATTTAGAACGGATGCTTCTTAGAGACATAATTACTGCGTATGTTAATGAAGAGATTTTGTAAACTATATTATATTTAAAGATGTGTGGTTACCATCATAAATAGAATAAGGCATGATATTATTGATTACAAACACAAAGAAAATTGAAACACGAGCGGATAATGTCCAAAACATAGGTGCAGAGACTGTTCAGTATTTCGCATATGATAAGAATTTTTTTACCACTTGCTTTTCAGATATCGACAAAATCACTATTCCTTATATCCTTTATATCTTCCTTTCGATGTACAATTAAGGTCTACATTTGAGAAAACATATGAAGTGATATATGGTGCCAGTCAGGATTATGAATTAGAGAATATATGTTTTTTATTTGTTTTCAATATAATGCATGTACTTCAGATATAATTGGTAACTCTATTCACAAAAAGTAAAGAAATGGCTTTCCTTTCGTTTCTGACTACAGAGAGAGAGAGAGAGAGAGAGAGAGAGAGAGAGAGAGAGAGAGAGAACAGTATTGGTGCAGTTGACAATATAACTTTAACAAATGTCAAACTTGATTCAACAAGAATGAGTTAAAAGAAAGTATCGATACTGTGTATAACAGACAGAAACGTATTACAATTCATTAATTGATAATGTGTGGATATGCCAAAAGGGGAAAGAAACAGAAAGTAGTATAACTGGTAAATGAACATATTTTAATTAAAAAGTGTTACAGTGGGTATACATATCATGAGTGTAGATTATCTAACTTTGTTACTGATTTATAAAACTATTTGCTAACTTGTGTACAGATAAAATATAACAATCCTGAATCGATAAACAACAATTGCTTCATGAACAAAATATTCTCACTCAGTGATCTAGGAATAAGTCCAATGGAATCGATCTGAGCTCGATTTAAAAACTCGGCCCATTTGTTTTGAAACATTACATGAATTTTTAAACTTTTCTAAAGAGTCTTCAAGCATGATTCCATGTGGCCAACTTTGGCACTGTATTTATTTGTGTAATATGTTACTAGTTTTATGTTCTTGATTTAAATATCCACTCCATTCGTTCTAATGCATTTTTTATTAACAAACATGATCTCAGCTGAATATTATGTGTTCTTTAGAAGAAAATAACAACTGAGATCGATTTATCACGCAGTAAAATTCATGTTAGTTCGTTGTTGACTTGGAGATATTGGTTATAAATACATCACTCACCTGCAGATTGAAAATAGAACAGGCCATGAGTGCGAGAAAGACGTTTAATAAAGGAATAACTTTATAAATGGATTTTCTGGATTTCTTTACATTCTTGTTGTTAATTTTGGCAGGTGAGTAACATTTCGTTATTTCTTGCTTTTTAAATTTAAAATTTATAACAACAAAAGGCTTGTTTTACACTAGGCGAAAGGCTCATTCAACCATTTCATTTGTACATTTCATTTGCACAATTTCTATTGATCCAAGAAGAGGGGGATATAAATAATTCGGTGGTGCCTTTATGGGAAAACAATGGAATACATATGTCATTGATGTGCAAGAGATTTGTTTATGTCAGTGGTTAGCGTGCAGGACTTACGACAGAAAGGATAAGGGTCTGAATCCTACCATTGGAGCAGACTGGGTCTGTATCCTACCATTGAAGCAGACTGGGTCAGCTACCTTGGTGTGTCCTTAGGCAGGACACTACTCCAATTGCCTCGAACTTAATAAACTGCTTGTGTTGCTGCACAAACCATGTCTTTCTATCTTTAAATATTTTTTATTATTAATATTTTCATTTCGTGTGATTGTTTTGTATTTTTTTGGGGGGGGGGGATTTATTAATAAATAAGTTGTTGCTCTTTTATACTCAATCTGAAAGAAGGAAACTTTTTTATACAAGTATCAAAAAATGATTTATTGTACATTGTATACATCAATATAGTCAATATTGTAATAATAATAATAATAATAATAATAATAATAATAATGTGAACATTTTCTACTTTTACATGAAATTAAAAATAATAATGAATTATAATAATGATAAAAATAATAAATTATTTTCCTTTAATATGAAATTATTATGATTATTATTGTTGTTGTTGTTCTTGATGATGATGATGATGATGATGATGATGATGATGAAATAAAATGCAATACGAATATAAATTCCCAAATTTTGATTTTAAGGCACAAAAGAGTTATAAGTATTTAAAGAGTATTCAGCAAAATTATGACTAAAAATATTTGCTTTTTGCCACCTTTTTAATCACAGTGGATGAGAATTATGTGTCAGAATTATTGATCGAGTTACACAGAGCTCGAACCTTTTGTACTTGTATTTTTTCCTAATTTCAGTATTTGAAACAGTTGATATGTTTGAATTGCTTTTGGAATAATGTTCGTAATACAAATTTGTCAGCTTTGTAATTCGTCACTATTGAATGAAATCAAATCTAAGTCTTTTAATGAAAATAGCTGATGCCTCCTTCTAAATTGTTTGAACATAAACTGAGTGTGAGAAGAATTCTGTGTACTTAATGCGGTAATGTGAAATTCAAATATCACCTAGTTCCCCCCACCCACAAGAAATATCTAGAATTGTATTATTCATAAGAGAAAAGGTTCTAAGTCCAATGTTAATTTACTAAATTTTAACTTGAATCAACAATTATAATAATTAAAAGCGGTTCTGCGATTTCAAAATGTATTAATTATAGGATTACAGGTATTCCGAATGATTCGGTTCGGTTTTTCCTATGGCAAGATCACATCGGGATACAACTGAACTCTTATCCTAGCATTTCTAACTTCAAAATTGAAAAGAGGATTCTTGCAATAAGATAAAAAAAAATTAACAATTGAAATAAAGTTCAGAATCATGCTGCTTTCAAAAAAAAGGTAATTTATGCTTTTGTTACAGTTTTCTTTCAGATATCGAATGGCCAGATTAACTTTTGCACGCATGCAGAAAACACTCTTTTGCATCCAAACGACTATGAAATCGTTCTCTTTCTTCCTTGTGACCACGATACAGTTCAGAACGTGGCATGTGACTTTGATTTTGGAGATGGAAATATCACCAGATACGAATGGGATGTCGTAACTGTACTTTCAACATTAACAGTCACTCATAGATATCAGCATCTTGGACGCCATGATGTAAAAGTCACATGTTCTCCAGCATTTTCCGGACGTTACTCCGTTCTAATTGACAATCCTATTACCGAACTCTGTTCCGATCCACCACCTATGACTTACTATCCTCCTGCCGAATATCCAATGAACTTTTGGACTCCACTAAATCATATCCCGATTTTCAACATGTCCTGCATGTATCATATGGGAGATGATATAGATCTCTCAGTACACTATAAAATGCATTCCTCTACTTTGGTCACCGAAAATGCGCTTTTTAATTACAATTATTTGACTCTAGGCCCGCACAATATTTCGGTCAGTTGTGGAACTTTCAATTCATCTATAACAGTAAACAAATCCGTTTATGTCCAGAATGTTTGCTTCTCGACAAATGGCGTTTTTGATCGTCTGTACAGTCAGATTTCGTCACCATTAGTCCTATCCACAGCAATTCAGTACGAAGCATCCAGTCGTGTCAACGTTTATTGTAATAGCTCATTCCCCGAGTATAATTGGACTCTGGAAAATCAAGTCAACGGCGTTTTTCAAAAGATTAATCTTTTACCACCAATCTATCGAGATTTAATACTACCAGAGAACTTTATCAGTCCCGGATTTTATCGAATCACGTGCAGAATGACTTTCAACGGATCCAAAGATGTGTATTTTCAGGAATCTACATATGTTCGATTTGTAGCTCCTTCATACCTAAATTCATCCAGTAAAATCAGGTAGGCTAAATTCCCTTCAATCAAATAAGGTCACAATTTGAACTTTAATTCATTTGATTTTTATTCTTATATGCATCGGAAAAACTTTAAACAGGGTAACAAACGTATAGAGAGTTCAGGATGTTAGTGAATAGGCGACAACTGTCAAGTATACAACTATTTGTAGCCATGGGGATATTGAAGTAAAATGTGCTCAGAATGGTCTCTTTATGCTACTGTTTTATTATTGATGTGGTTTTCACGCGGTTTTCCTTGCTTGTGTCTCCATAGGATGCAATAGACATGAACTGGAATGTATAAGACTTTCAAAATTGAGATAGATTACTGAATTGTTTGAGCACTAATATCGCTGAAGCTGCAGGTGATAGCTACATTAAAATTTCAGGCTAGCTCGTTTAATTCAGTTATGTACCCCAGTAAAAATTTCCAAGGTTTTGCTTTGATTGAATTACGATTTTAGATGATTGGGTTTCGATTAAAAGTTTACATTTTTTGTTTGAAATGTTTATGGATTTAAGACAGATCCGGATGATAATAATAATAATAATAATAATAATAATAATAATATGGCGAATTCACAACACTGGCGAATATTTTTTTTTCCATATGATCGCTATATCTTTCAGTTTTTGACCATGGCTACAAATGTGAATGGGATGTACATCAACCCGATATATTCCATTTGTATCCTTGTTTATGTCTTGTATTTGTAGCTCGACATTGCCTTTTTTTCTATTATATCTATTGTGGACAGAATCTAGAGATTGCTTCTCATTTCTTACCCAAAAAGACTTTTATCCAGAAAAATAAATATTAAATTGAGGATTTTACAAGTTTAGACAAGCATTTATTCATATACATGGACAAATATATATTTCATCTAACTGCAAATTATTATATATAAGCCAATATATCTAATTCTCCTTGAAACCTTTATTTTTAACTTGGACTGCCCATGTATACATGTGGTCATTTGCTTGAAAGCAAAATTCAAAGGTTTGTTTATATGTTTTTGTATTTTTATTGAATGCAATATCTTCTAGATAATTAATCGTTTATCTGAGAGAGAGAGAGAGAGAGAGAGAGAGAGAGAGAGAGAGAGAGAGAGAGAGAGAGAGAGAGATTATGCAACATCTTATAATTGCTTATTTATTAAAATTAGGTGCATGAGAAATTGCCTGGTAAAAGTATCCGTTATGCATCCTCTGCACCTGGAATTCACAGAGATATCTTCGTCCATTACCTGGAATTTGCAAGTGGAAAATTCGTCCGGTTTATACGTTTCTGTCACTAATCTCATCACAATGACTTACTACGGTATGTGGATATTACTGTATTTCTTGAACATAGATAGTGCCGTTTGTTAATTCTGTTCTAGCTATAGCTCGCCCAACCGTATCAAGCAGTTTTACCCTACCTGAAAGCAGCGAAGTCGGGGTTCAGAGTCGTGGTTCCGGGAATTTAGATGGCCTTTTACAGCTAAAATGAAATAAGTTTAAATAAAAAATATATATTAGTAGCAATTGTTACGACTCTTTGGCCTTAAACTACGTTAACAGAAAAGAGTGAAAACCATCACGTTTAGTAAAATTCAACAAACAATTTCTTTCCCTAGAATACAAAGTGATATTTTAAAAATAATTGACAGTATTATGCATTAAATCCAAATTAGTCCTTAAAGTTCTATCACAAGTCCAGAAGTATAGAGTATTCCGAATGAATTCCAGTTACATTCCAAATCAATTCCACTTTAAAGTACTTATGTACCAATAGCCTGGAATAATCCTGATGTGCTAACAGTCTTGATGTATCACAATGATTTAATCCAAAATGTCTCCAAATGAATTCACAACAATCCCAAAATAGCGATTTAGTCCGAAAGTATTATTGAGTACTTTGTAATTCCAGTGAATGATTTAAATAAATAAATCCTCTCAAATTAAAACTGTACACAACTAAACGACTAATTCCACTCTGGGTGTTCAAATAGGAATGACTGATTCTAAGATAGACAACAATAATGTAAAAACCTAAGTCACACTAATAAGACCAGGATGAGGCTCAACTTAATGGACATTTCAATTAAACTGTAAGCATAATTCGTTTCTAGAACTTTCAAAGGTCAGAATCAAGACGGTATCTAGAACTCCAAACCAAGTCAACATGTTTACCTGCAGGAAATTATTCATGTAGGCCCAAACCATAGCGCATGCTACATACATTGCAGTACCGATGTTTCCAACCGTGTAGGTTCTTGTGAATTATTCTACCGAAATGTCTCTTCAAACCGATTCGGTATGATATTTCTACAAGCAGTCAAATGATGATCAAGCTCATTGTTGGCATAAGGGCTAATAATATCAATAATTAGAGTGCTGCTTTTAGAAGGCTTAATTATACTCGTATTCTCCAGAAGATCAGTTGTAGCTTTAACATCTGAAAATTGTTTTAAAGTCAAAGGGTTTTAATAAAACTCTGTCAATGCGGCAATACGTTCCGTCTCGCTTAAATAACATGTACATGGTGGAATTTTACTTGCTAAAACCCTTTTTTCACATTTTTGTTTTTGAGAGATTAAAAATACCTTGGCATTAAATTCTATGGAAACAAGAAGTCAAATTTTCTTTCATCCAAAATCCGCCTTCACACATTTTTTTCATGTTCGTTTCAGACGTCCAATGTCTTATCATACTAAAATAGATTTGATAAATGGCTGATAATACTTTATATGATAAAACAGTCGATCTGCTTCCAAAATAAACTGATCCCTGTCCAGGTCATTACTAGCATTCACCTTATCATCTTTCTTTATTACCAAAGATTTATTCCTGAATAAATTTTCAAAGACACTAGTTGCTGATTTACTAAGGTGTACATTTGTTTCTAATGTCATGAATACGATTATGCACATCATCTGGCTCATACGCAGGTTCACAAACGGATTTGTTTCGAAATTTAGATTCCTGTGCTGCTTGTTTTGTTATGTGTTACGAAATGTGTGAAATAAACTTTTACTGACAAACGCTTTCAAAATATTTTTGTTCTCGTCCATAGAATCAATATTGTCTGGTGTCGGTGTAAAATTTAGACCCTTTGAAAGTAACCGTGTTCCTTGGAGAGCAGAACATGACGGTTGGAAATACGTGTCACTGATGTTTTGAGTTCGGATTTCAGACACATAAAAAGTGTTCTCGTGCTAAGTTTATGAAGACGCAGTTTCCTCCATTCAGGCCCTGTGCAGAACTTGGAGTCTTATAGTTTAGGGACAAAATCAAAGTTTTTAGGGATAATGAGATTGAGCATGTCCAAGTTCCCGTATTCATCGAATGAAAGTTTCTGGGAGTAACTCACCAGCTGAAAGAAGAATTTCACATTGTGAAATGCCCGATTGGCACAGCAGTAAAACACTTTTTGATCAATTGTGTCAGATGTTGTATCTTAGCTCCATGAAGAGATTGTATCAGTTATCAAAGCCTCTTCAAAAGTTTGTCAGGGACGATTTATTCATATTTCCGTTGCGTTTTCATGTGCTTCCTTTACGTTATGTTGATGCGTACTCGAACTCTAGTGGAGGGATTGGTTCAGCGAAAGGTCGCACTTGAGTCAAAACGAGTTCTCGGGCGCGTGCGTAATCTGCATAGAATTTTTTTCATGCTGGGGAATTAGAAGTACTAGCTGTCGGTGCTGTGACAGGAATTAGGAGAGGTGACAACAACAGACGGACCAACTGTTGGAGAAGAGTTCCTTCTAGTTTTCCATCTAGGCGAGTTGTTAGAAACTGATTTGTCAGAAGTAGGCTATGACATGTAAATGGCAGAGTCGTTAGAGGAAATCGATTAGAAAGTGTCACTGTGAGGGACGGTGAGTGCCAGTACATGTGCTAGAAATGGCGAAGAAAGGGTGTGCTAATGTTTTGAATGGAACGTCCTTGTCTCAATGTCTACCAGCCGGATTGAGGAAGAGAGAATATTTGGTCATTTCCTGAGTACAGAGCTTTAGGGAGAGGTATTGCAACAAGTTCTTCATTTCGGAAAATGTATTCGCCGAAATGTATTTGTACTGTTTACTGACAACACAGAGTACGCTGCTTTTTTCCATTTCCGAAAGTATGGTCGTCTCATTTGGCTTCCAAGGACGAATGAAATCATGGAATTGACGTTCGTTGCCTCTAATTTTGAAGGCATTCCATTCCTCAACGTTTCTTAAATGGGGAATGTCTTGAATAAGAGCGAGGAAAGATCGAACTAAATCTGGCAAAAACAGTCTTTGCTCAATATAAATTTTCACTAGTGGGTTAGTAAATTACAGAGTTGGCGATGAAAATTAATAAAATTTAGAATATATATATATATATATATATATATATATATATATATATATATATATATATATATATATATATATATCACGAGAGCGAGAGAGATAGTGAAGAGAGAGATAGACGTGTTGGTCTTAAATTCTGATGCTGAAACTCTATAAAAAGAATAACTCAAAGGAACAAAATAAGAAGAAATTGCCGTCTGTCTGACTATGTATCAATCTACGCTATACCTACTGCAAAAAGTGCAATGTTAATATATTTATTGACTGCATCACGTTACTACTTATTTCGGTTAGTAAGCACGTAATTTCTCAAATCTACATGTGATATAACATCATGCAAATCGCTGTAAAAACTCTTGACTTGGGTATTTCCCTGTTATATAATAAAATATTATATGAAACATCAAGTGAAGTTAGACTTTTTCCTTTGAAATTGTTGTTGATTGCCTTATTATTTGATCATAAATATTTCTTCTAAATATATTCTTTGTTTCTCTTCGTTGAATGCATAATGCTCGAGACAACCGTGTGTTCTTTAACATCAGATCACTACAAATTTGCAGCAGATTGGTTCAAGAAAATCAACATTTTGCATCATGTTTTACATACAACCGTGCCTTTATGCTAATTTAAAATAAAACATTTGAAGCTCTGTGACTGACTTTAAAAGCTGTAAATTTTTCAACTCATTTTATAAATAGAATTTAAAAATGAGCCTTTGTGTCATAGCCTCTTTTAATCGAACTTGTTGAAAGGTATCTAAGCTTATGACATTCTGCCAAGTGTACTGCAAAACAATGGTTATTATCAACCGATACATCAAGTTTATTGAAAGGCCGTCAATAATGCAACAGAGTATTCTTCTTTTTTTAATCATAGGAACCAAAAATAAAGATCTCATTATCAAAGAACGAAGTCTGACAGCTAAAAAGAATTATAAAGTATCTGTTGTGACGTTTGAGTCAGTTGAGACAACTGAAGTCTACTACTTTTCGACAAATAGTCCCCCTACGACTGGAAACTGCAGCACCTTGCCATCATTCGGTGAGTCTTATTTTATTTAGTTCTTATATTTATTACATCAGCAGAAGCGGTGTGTTGAATACATTGGTACCTGTCTTAAAGAACCATCTATCAGAATGAAACTTAGGTTCTGAAGGGAGGTGGTCCATTTAGACAATCTTTATTAGCATCTGCAACATTAGATATAAAGTATTGTTTTCTTACCCCTTAAACAGATGGTGTTTTGTAATGGATGGTCTTGAACAAAGGTTTGTTCATATGTGCTTTAATTTTCATTCTGATCAAGTACGTTTAAGTTTTCATTAATACACGGTGGTGCTTATCCCAAGTTGAGAGGAAACATGTATGTATTAGAATGCATGTGAGTAAACTATGGTTGCTGAAGAGACACAAGTGGGATATAACCCACGTATGAAGTAACAAGGTATCCACTATCAACTCAACAGAAAAGAAAATATCAATGATCACAAAATATATAGATATTTCGTTTTAGAAGGTCAGATGAATATTCAAAACAATTAATTCAAATTAATTCTCTTTCAGACATGTATAAATATATGTTTGAATGAGCCCCCATAACGTGATCAATTTTTGTATCACTTTATGCTGATCCGATATTTTTTTCTTTTTCTTTTTTCCTTTCGTTGTTGTTGTTTCGGTTTCGGTTTTGCTTTTAGTTTTCATTTTCTCCTACTCTATGAACGTCTGGTGTTGGCTGTTTTAATGTTGCTTGACTTTCCCAGGTCTCTCATAACCCTTATTACCGACAATGTTACAAAGAGTCTCGTACCTGTGGAAAATGTAACGTCAATTAAAAGGAGGTAATTAAGATACTTATTGCAAGATTTAATTGAAGGAGCTTTGATTGACTACTCAATTAAATCTCTCATGGTATTCAGCATACCTTTTTGTTGCCGTACATTGGGGGCATTTTGTGATAACTGATGTGCGTCCGTCCGTCCTTCCCTCCATCGTTACTGTTTTCCTTGTACACTAAACGCAAATTCTGTGCTGTATAACACAGTATAACAATTAAACATACGAATTTCACCTGCGAAGTCCTGAAAAACGTTTCACAAATAGCACTTTACTTACAGGCAGAACTAATGAGTTATATTTTATCCAGTAAAAAAGTTGTTTTAGACCTGTTGGTGAAACTTAGACCTGGACTAGTGTTCGCGGAAACGAAATCGCCAGAAAATATTACTGGACTTCTAACTTGTCTGGGTTTTTTCATTTGAAGACAACAAACCATTATAAATAATTTCTAGAACTATGGAAAAGTCTTCAAAGCTGAATACAAATTGTTAAAGACTTAAGCTTAAGCTTTGTGCTTGAATGAAAACAGCCGTCAATAAGTTTCATGTTACTTGAATGAAAACGGTCATCAATATGTTTCATGTTACTTGAATTAAAACGGTCGTCAATATGCTCCGTGCTTCTTGAATATAAACAGTCATCAATATGTTTCATGTTACTTGAATGACAAAGGTCATCAAAATGTTTCGTGTTACTTGAATGAATAAGGTCATCAATACGTTCCATATTATTTTAAAGAAAACGGTCAACAATATGTTTTGTGTTACTGGAATGAAAACGGCCATCAATATATTTCATGTTACTTGAATATAAACAGTCATCAATATATTTCATGTTATTTGAATGAAAACGGTCAACAGGGCCGTAGAGAGAGATCACGGGCCCTGAGGTAAGAAACACCCGGGCATCTCCTAGTTCTTGTTCAAGCAAAATTTCCTTTTATAAAATTACAAAGTGTTCTTCGGCCCAGGCCCCCTTAAGGGACCGAGCCCCGTGGAGATATCCCCGGTGGTCCCCCGCCTTCTTCTCGGCCCTGGTCATCAGTATGTTTCATCTAACTAGAATGAAAACGGTCAATATGTTTCATGTCACTTGAATGAATAACAGTCATAAATATGTTTCATGTTACTTGAACGAATAAGGTCATCAATATGTTACATGTTACTCGAAAACAATGGTCATCAATATGTTTCATGTAACTGATTTCTTCTTCCGTTTTCTTTCAAAAATATTAGCATCTGTTTTTCCTTATTCTCAGGTTACACATTCGATGATATGCATTACATCGCGTGCAGCTCGAATTGGTACGACGAGGATTCAGACAAAGGATTATACTACTTGTACCTCTACCAGGCATCTCGTGACGTCAATGAACTGCAAGTGCTCTATTTTGGCGGTAAGAATACTCAGTGACCTGCAAGTACTCTATTTTGGCGGTAAGAATATTCAGAAGTGACGATTCGTCAGAACCAAGATACCCAAGCCTACCTATTTGCATAGAATTTGCAGGAAATCTGTGTAAGAGTCTGATAAATAAGGTACCAAACGTCCACTTACTCAAATAAGCTTAACACAACATAGGTCATGGGGGCGAGGGATATTATGCACTAGATGAAAAGAGTTCTTTAATAATGGATCACACATGGTTCGGAACAATATTAGCTAGCGGTCCATTGTAATTTGTAATAGGAGTATTTAATAAAAGTGGAGTTTGTGCATTGTACATTTTTCATAAATTGCGAAACTTTATCCACATGAATACACATTAAATGGCTGTAAGAGAGGGTGGGCGTGAGACATGGACTAGGTCACAACCAAGAAGATAGCAAAGGTATTGTTAAAATCGAGTATTTCAGAACCGAACCTGTCTTATCTGAAGCCACTAACCCAGGTTTTGAAATTATGCAATAGGTTTTCAATGCCTCTATTTCAATATGCAAGAACGATTGCAATATAATTGGTAGTTTGTCGCAATTTATAAAATGTCAATAAGAAAATTAAATACAAACTTCGGCAGTGACTTTCTGTGTCCAAAGCAAAAGATGGACCATTAATAATAATAATAATAATAATAATAATAATAATAACTTCAGGAAAGTCGATAGCACACCATCGCAGAATACTAGCTTTTGGTATCTGGTAATAATAACAAGAACAATAATATGAAGTTTTGGAGGGTACAATTCATTTTGACAAGAACTTGCTAATCTTTTTAAGATGCATGCATAACAAAGAATAAAATCTAGGACAGAAACATATAATGTCCATCTTCCAAATAGTTCACATATAGATACAGAATATTAATATATACTTATCATTGATTTAGGCTGATAACTTTGCATGATATTAGGTCTAGTGGAAGTATTGTTTGATAATTTTCAAACAATGCTTCATTTAAAACTTTATTCAATGCTTTATTTTGTGTTCCTTGAAACTTTTCAAACAGTACTTCCGTTAGACCCCAAATCATGTTAATTTTTGTAAGTTGATTGCACTTTGCGTGCTTATTGTTTGCCTCTTTTGTTTATGTTTGGTAATTGCATTCGAAAAAGACTCATTGAGAGTTGAAAGTGATTAGGCTGGTCAAATAATAGACTTGCTGTGTTGAATGTAGGCACCACCACCACACTCCCTCCCTCCCGCGAACTCATATGGTCGCCTTTTGTGTTAAATTCTGGGATTATCTTATATGGGGGGGGGGTTTACATTCTTGAGCATTATATGTTCTTAAAACTATTTAATTTTCTTTCATGGATTGGAATAACAATTTCTTCAAATGTACATATTGTATATAACAATACCTGAGACCCAACACTTACAACATCAATACCACACCAAACGAGCACTGAAGTTTCGAATTATTTTCAGCTACGCTGTTTTCTGATAACAAAAGAGTTATTTTAGTTCCACGGTGGCAATTTTATTCTAAGAAACAAATACCTTATGCATAATAAATTTTAATAGAATGACACATGAATTGCTCGGTAAAATGGAAAACGAGGGAGATGATTTATCAGCATATTTATAGTCACTCAGTTAATCTGTAGGTATACTTATGGTCACTTAGATAATAGTTAAAATAAATATTTATGAATCAATTTAGCAAGTCTATGTTAACAAGATATGACACAAACATCCAAAATGTCCGCCACTGTGAAAAATGTATAAATTTCTTGGATGTTGGCAACTCGATTATTTTGTATTATTACTTGAAATTAATGGTTGCATTTATGTAATTATTATGAATTTTTGGTTGGCATTATTTTTCGAGTTTTAAAGAACATGGATTTACCTAAGAGCAATAGGAATGAGAATGAATGCATCAACAAGTTTGACCTTGGCGAGAAATTCGTTATATTAAAATATTTATATTATAAATGTACTAGTATCTTATTATGATTTATTATAAGTATTGTTCGAACTTAATTTATATAGCTTGTCCTGTTCGATACACATGACTGATAAGTATCCGCATTTATAATTATGGCAATTAATCAGAAGCTGGGGTATGCCATGACAATTGTAGTTAATTATTGACATATTACAGTGGCATTTTTTACAATGAGTAGTGTAAAAGCAGTTAAGACATAATAGAACATTTTGTATGCGTATAAAAAAATGTTATTGTCGAGCTTGAATACCCATACCTCGTAATGATTCCAACGTTAGATGTCGAGCGTGAATATACATTTCTCGTAATGATTCGAACCTTAGATAGTAAAGTCAGTCTCTTGTGCCGTATAAAGTCTACTCATGCCTTTCAAACGATGACAACAAAACAAAAACAAATACATCAACCAGCCCTGAAAGGTTGAAAATGAGTGCTAGAATGAGCTGCAGTCTGGAATAAGTATTGGGAAGAATATTTGAAAATTTGTTTTGTCACATCAATAATCAATTAACCGAAAATAACAAGTTCACTTACATCGAGGTTCGCAATGTCAAAAGAGTGATAATAAGAACTGTATCATGTTGTAAGTAAATAAGAAAGACCATTTCAAACTTATGTTTAAAACTACCAAAAAAAATGTATGGATTAAAATCTTTTTACTTTGGCAGGATCTGTAAACAGGAATCAGCTGGTACTAGAAGTAAACAATCTGATAGTCTTACCAATCCAAGCTACCTTATATCATCACACTGTATGTTCCTATAGTTTGACTCTGCATTTATAAGTTTTGTTAGTGGTTAGAGCGTCCGCCTCGGGTACGGGTGGTCGCAGGTTCTAACCCCGGCTGAGTCACACGAAAGAATTATACAAATGGTATTTGCAGCTGCCTCGTTTGGCGCTCAGCATTAAGGGGTCACTGTTAGGATTGGTCGGCCTGGTGTCAAGATAACGTGACTGGGTGGGACATGATGCTACATGCCTGCGGCATGATTACTCAGTGCAAGACATAGCTATAAACTACCCAACAGCAGACATCGTAGCGATATGACTGAAATATTGTTAAAGCTACGTTAAAAATCCAAATCACACACACACATTTTATCTTAAGCTAGTTTAGAACTGCTTTGCCCCAACACACACACAAACATAAATGTATGTATGTATGTATGTATGTATGTATGTATATATATATATATATATATATATATATATATATATATATATATATATATATATATATATA
>JAECUM010021804.1:0-44966 GCA_016617855.1 Megalonaias nervosa | reverse complement strand
CTGAGGTCCTGTATGCAGTGACATCATGGGATGTAAAGACTTACATGTATGATGTTTTTGAGGTCCTGTATGCAGTGACATCATGGGATGTAATGACTTACATGTATGATGTTTTTCAAGTCCTGTATGCAGTGACATCATGGGATGTAAAGACTTACATGTATGATGTTTTTAAGGTCCTGTCCGCAGTGACATCATGGGATGTAAAGTCTTAAATCTATGATGTTTTTAAGGTCCTGTCTGCAGTGACATCATGGGATGTAAAGACTTACATGTATGATGTTTTTGAGGTCCTGTATGCAGTGACATCATGGGATGTAAAGACTTACATGTATGATGTTTTTGAGGTCCTGTATTCAGTGACATCATGGGATGTAAAGACTTACATGTATCATGTTTTTGAGGTCTTGAGGTCCTGTATGCAGTGACATCATGGGATGTAAAGACTTACATGTATGATGTTTTTGAGGTCCTGTATGCAATGACATCATGGGATGTAAAGACTTACATGTATGATGTTTTTGAGGTCCTGTCTGCAGTGACATCATGGGATGTAAAGACTCACATGTATGATGTTTATGAGGTCCTGTCTGCAGTGACATCATGGGATGTAAAGACTTACATGTATGATGTTTTTGAGGTCCTGTATGCAGTGACATCATGGGATGTAAAGACTTACATGTATGATGTTTCTGAGGTCCTGTACGCAGTGACATCATGGGATGTAAAGACTTACATGTATGATGTTTTTGAGGTCCTGTATGCAGTGACATGGGATGTAAAGACTTACATGTATGATGTTTTTGATGTCCTGTATGCAGTGACATCATGGGATGTAAAGACTTACATGTATTATGTTTTTAAGGTCCTGTATGCAGTGACATCATGGGATGTAAAGACTTACATGTATGATGTTTTTAAGGTCCTGCATGCAGTGACATCATGGGATGTAAAGACTTACATGTATTATGTTTTTAAGGTCCTGCTTGCAGTGACATCATGGGATGTAAAGACTTACAGGTAAGATGTTTTTAAGGTCCTGCATGCAGTGACATCATGGGATGTAAAGACTAACATGTATCATATTTTTAAGGTCCTGTATGCAGTGACATCATGGGATGTAAAGACTTATATAAGACTAATATCCCATGTAAAGTTTGGGTCAATCATTCACTTGCATGATTTTGAGAAATCAAGAAACTAGAAGATATGCCTTCACCATGAATAAATGCATAGAATACTTATACGCTAAAGGAATCTCATGTCAAATGCCCAACATGGTAAATTAACATGAGGTCATTTCAAACTACTGGTTTTTTGGAACCTCAGAGATAAATAAATCAGAAAATAAATCTATACTTCAAATTTAATATATTTCTGATTATATTTTAAGATCTCATACATATTTTCCTACATTTAAAAAATGTTTCGATCAATAAAATGTTAAATACTTTCTTGAAACATATTCCCGGTAGAATTAAAAATGAAATTTAAATTTTTTTCGTGTTTGTTACCATGAAAATTTTGTCCATCAGACCCAAATATTTTACATCATAATGGATGTCCATGAGTCAACCAGCACATATTTGGAGCAACCAGACATAGGTCAAGGTCAAGGGAGTCCTCAAATACCATTATGTCAAGTTCTCTTTCCATTTGTTTTCATTCAAGTAACAAATAAACACCTAAATGAAGTAAAATTTATAGATGACTAGGTCAAGTTTACAGACTGTTTCTTTGTCAGACAATAAATAAATGTTACTGACTAAAGTTAATTCAAAGGTGATTAGGTCTAATTTGGACAGTCAACAAAGGTGTCAAAAACAAAGCTTGTCTGGTCAACGTGTTTTCCAATTGTTTACAACACTCTATAGCCACAAAGCAACAGAAAAAAAGATGCGTGAAAGCTTATGTCTTGGATTTATAAAAACCCCAATAATTGAATGACTGACCCATGGTCTGTACAGACATTATATCAACCCCTCACACCATCTGGTTTGCGTCATGATGTGTCAGCACACTGTACCTGTAGAACCAAATATTTAAAACCTAGGCCCAAGTTACGAAAATAAGATACTAGCAACAACAACTAACTTTTATTGTTGTCTTCCAAGAGTTATTTGGGGACCTGATCTAATAATACTTCACCATCCGACATTACTGAAACTTCCATTTAATTTGGTGTTAGGTAATTTTTAAGGTAGTAAGTCAACCTGTTGTTGATAATTAATTTTCAAAGACAGTAGAGCGTAATAAAACACTGCTGTAGGTTGAATTCTAAAGCAAGGTTTTCTAAAGGAAAATATAATTTTTATAGATAATTAGTTGGAGAAGAAACCAGTTAATCATGTTAGGATAAATTCTAACAATAAAGCAGCAGTAAATCAGGAACTGAAAATGAGAAAATTTACAGTACTTTTAATAATCTGATTTCTTTTTTGTCATAACTTGCTGAATCTCCTTAAAATGTTTTTAATATTAAATTTCACAAATATATGGCTGCCACATAAATTTTCATGGAAAAATGTGCAACAAGAGATATTAAAATTGAAGACAAATACACGTACACATGCAGAGTGATGAGCTGAGTTGAGAAGTACTATTAGCTTGTCAATCTACCAATATCAGCCCAAAATAACTTGACTATCTAAATACAAACCTATGCTAGTAAATAATTCTAGAACATTTACAGCTGTCAATGCACTGGTCTCCGTAAAGATTGCACCAATACTGTCTGAATATTCTTGAGCATCTGAAACACGAGAAGAAATTCACTGAGATTAGTATCAGACTTGTGACCTGAAGGTTCAAATTTTGCTGGGACCTGCATAAGTCTGCTACGGCTGTGTCTCTGGGTGAGTCTGCCATGGCTGTGTCTATGAGTTAGTCTGCCACAGCTGTGACTCTGGGTGAGGCACTCTGCTCTGATAACATGTTTTGTTACGCCATTAAACTCCAATTCATAAGTAAATCTATCAATCACATTTCTTTTGCACATGTATACAGCAAGAAATATATTGACCAAGCAACAAGTAATTAATGACAATACTGTTTTAACATTTATGCAAACGTAGTCAAACCTGATATATCTGTCATCTTTATATGGTACAGAATTTCTCCTGTGATAAGATGAGGGGGATGATATATATATATATTTGTTAAAAAGTGGGGGGTTTCACTTTCTATTTGCCAAATGTTTGCTTGCTTGTTTTTGAGTTTATTGCCATTTTTCAGGATATGATAGGCTATACGTGGCAGCCAGTATATTTGGTGAAGGATGAACCTGGGAAAACACAGAAAGATCCAATGACCCATGGAAGCTACTGGCAAGCTTTCTCACATAACCCCATTAGCCAAATTTAGACTCATCCCCATGCGGATAGAGGCGAGATGTCAGTGATCTGTAAAGGTGAGTAGTGCCTTAGACTACTTGGACACTTGAAGCCCCCCAAGATTATGTAAAAATGGGAGTGAGCTGATCAATTGATAAATACAGTAACTACTCATATAGACCATATATACTCATAAAACCAAACCAATTGCAAATAGCGTAGATGCTGATCAGCTGCATAATGCGATGGCAGATCAGGTTCTATGTTGTTGTTTGCTGTACTTATTACTAGTAACAAACTGCATGGATCCAGATCTGCCAGCACATTATGTTACAGCTGTATTGGTCTGTGCAGTTTTCAGTTGGTCTCATCTTATAAGTGAGTATATAAGGTAATAATCAGTTTAAAAATTTCCAATTAGACTTATTTCACACCATTAAAATTGGCCAAAAAGGAAACAATATGGATTAAAAACATGTCCTCTGTTAACTGGTGTCAATTATATAGATCTTAAATATGGAAATATAATTACTTATCAGAGTGTAATCAATCACTACTTAGTTAATCTCTACTTTCACTAGACCCAGTAGCCACTGTAAAAATGAAAATGCAAAAAAATAAATTCAGACTAAAGTGATCTTAGTCACTTTTCCAACAGAAGATTTTGTTGCAATCATTTATCTTAACATTTGAACTTTTAGTCATTTTTAGTTTGAAATATTTAGCTTTTAATTGGCACAATATCCAATACTGTGCTGACATATAATGAAGCCACCGAAGAACCTAATTAGCCACACACCTAGCCAATGACCTACATTCAATCACAGTGCATAAAAGACACAAAATGAAAAGAACATTCTTTCCTATTGTATAAAAGAAGAGGCAACAAGTTGATAATAAACAGGTTAATGTTATTTATGAATTAATTTTAAACAATTACTATTATTAAATTCTGCTTGGAAATCTATTCCTAGAAGCCAGATATTGCTGGGTGAAATGCATCGGTAATTACCTTGATAAAGATGAGACCTCAAAGGACGATCATGCAGCAAGCAGTCCAATCATTGAATTCATCTTTCACATTGACAAATACACTGTAAATCTGCTGAGGGAAACATCACAATATACACTGCATAGTCATTAATATGGAAAGTATACCACGGAATAACATTTATTCCACTTCCAACTGCACTGCTCATAAAGGACCTTCTGAGTATGCTAAGATGTATATAGGTCTAGCATAGATGAGTAAATGTAATCAAAAACACAAATATTCATGTTAGAAAAGCATACAATACAGGTCACAGTACCCTTCTTTGGTTTTAAGCACATAGCAGTAACGGTAATGCATCCAATTATCAAACTTATGACTGGAACATTAACATCACCCAAGAAATGAACATTAACACAAAATTTAAATAGTCACTTATCATGAGATATGGGTCACAGTGGCATCTTTTAGCAAAAAAGCTTTAGAAATTGCCAAGATGCATCCACTCACCAAATTTCATATTTGGTAGAATAATATGCATATGACATGCCAAAAACTCCTCAGCTAAATACAAAAACTGAACCAAAGCCATTAAAAGATGGAACATAGGTCAAGTTGAGTCTCTTTTGACATGAGTGTGGTTGTAACAGAGATTACAGCATGAACAATGCCTGAGAAATGAACATCAAACACAAAATTAAACCAAGTCAGTGAAGCATAAAATATGGCCAACCTACTTCTGAAACGAGGGAGAAGTGCTCATAAAGACGCATCTCCAAATTTTCAAAATTCTGTATAGGATAGTATGCACTGAGCATCTGTAGTCATCAGCTAAATGCAAGCTAGGCCTGTATACATGAGAGTCTTGTGCTGATCTTAGCATGTTTCATAATTCCAGGTACAGCTGTATTATCCACTGGGTACAACACAAATCTGGTCATGAGTTAATGTAAAAAGCATAGGCCAGTAAAATCATTCACATTAAGTAATGAGGCAAAACCTTGCCAAACTGACACCAAGGTCAAAGAGTTTGGAAAGTATGTCACAGAATGAATGATGTTTGCACCTTATTAGGATATACCAAGGAAAAACAGAATCCATAAATATAACTAAATAGACAAAACTGACCAAATAATTAAATAAAAAGAAACTTCCCATGATGCTACTTTTAACATCAGAGAAAGTGAACATTATGCCTTGCTTTCCACTGTTATGAGCTTGACAAGAAATAAATGTAACATGATTTTTTGCCAAGTGCCATAAATGCTAGGTTCACTGAAAGGTGCAAGAGGAAACAGATTATCAATGGAGTCACAACATTTTTTAATTAGTCCTTAAGTCTTATCTAACCAACAGTACCTAATATCATTTATATGACTTTGAAGTATTTGTAACTCAAAAACTGATGCCTCAGAATCTGTAATCACTGAATTATGTTTTTTAAATGAATAGCCATAGGAAAAAATTTATTGCCTTCTGCATTTGTGCCAATCACATGCACCAGAACAGGTTATCAAAAGAAAAGCAATGACCATGAATATGTAGCTCCTGCAAGTACTGACATGTGGGAATAAAATGCAGATGACTTGTATGTACTAACATGGGGAAATAAAATGTAGGTGACTTGTAAGTACTAACATGGGGAAATGAAATGTAGATGACTTGTAAGTACTAAGATGAGGAATGAAATTGAGATTACCTTTAAGTACTAACATGGGGAAATTAAGTGGAGATGACTTGCAAGTATTATCATGGGCAAATGGAGATGTATTTCAAGTACTAATATGGGAAAATGAAGTGGAGATGACTTGAAAGTACCAACATGGGAAAATGAAGTGGAGTGTGTGTGTGTGTGTGATTTGGATTTTTAACGTAGCTTTAACAATTTTTCGGTCATATCGCTACAATGTCTGCAGTGTGGCAGTTTATAGTGATGTCTAGCACTGGGGCATGATGCTGCAGACATGCAACATGATGTCCCACCCAGTCACGTTATCCTGACACCAGGCTGACCAGTCTTAACACTAACCTCTTAATGCTGAGGGCCAAGCAAGGCAGCTGTTAGTACCATTTTTATAAGTCTTTGGTATGACTCGGCCGGGGATTGAACCCACGATCTCCCGCATCTGAGGCGGATGCTCTAACCACTAGGCCACCGGTGCGGTGAAAATGAAGTGGAGATGTCTTTCAAGTACTAATATGGGGAAATGAAGTGGAGATGACTTGTAAGTACTAACATGGGAAAATGAAGTGGAGATGACAGAGGAGCAAAGCTGGTGGTTTAACTGATGTTACCTTTGGTATTGACCTCTCTGAGATCTTCCAGATCACACTTATTTCCAGCTATAGCTATCACCATGTTAGATACACCATTCCTCTTCAACTCCTTCACCCAGTCTCTGACAGAATCAAAGGAAGGCTGCAAAGGTACACAATGATTAATATCAATATATATATATATATATATATATATATATATATATATATATATATATGCACACACACACATATATATATATATATATATATATATATGAATGCTAGTCTTTTCTGTTGGTAAGTTCAATAATTATTTATGATAATAATGGGCAATGTGTCCTTCAGTTTTAGTGCAGATCGATTTCTTGACTTGACACAATGAGTTCAGAATTAAGCACATTAATACCAGGTAGAAAAGGTTATGTGCTAAATAACCACAAGTCGTGTATGCAAGATTTATGAATGAAATATAATGTTATATTTGTGGCATGTGGAATTTATTCACATTCTGTCTTACCACTTAAGATGCCAACAGAGACCAAGGATGGACTGCACCTTGCTCAGAGTGAGAGAGAGAGAGAGAGAGAGAGAGAGAGAGGGGGGGGGGGAAGAAGGGAGATAACTCATGAAGTAATTGTTAGCAAAGCTATTTGCTCCTCCTCCTTGCCATATCACATGACACTGTACTTATGATGCTTAGGGCTGTTCCAGTAAAACTTATACCCTCCCAAAGGGGAAGGAACTTTCAAATTCAACCAACCCACAACAGAAGAAATTTTAAAAACTTATGATCCACTATCAGATATGTTTTAATAAAAAAAACACTGCCCCCTACAGAAGCATATTATTTTACATAATTTCTGGCTAGGTGTTAGTGGGTGGTAGAAGCAATTTTAATACTGGGTTAGGGACACAAGCAATTTAAATGACAGCTCACTGGAAGTAATCTACTGAATTCTTATCATATAATCTACTGCATAATTTTATTTGTATTTATTCATTATAATCAATCTTTGGTCCTATTGTTTGTTTGTCTGTTAGCCATGTACGTCTCTGATACTGTGAAATCACATACTTTCCTGGTGGCTTATTATTTGTAGATGTCATTGTCGAATCCCTTAATACCTACTAATTTAATGTCCATGAACATGGAATTTGTAATAGGGATTTCCATTCCAATACAGACATCATGATTTGTATCTTTACTAAACTGTCATTCTTTATGACTGTGTTTACTAAAGTGATCACTATGTTTTGCAATTTTTCTTTGTTCTCAGGCATGTGTGCTTTTGATCTGAATAATAGTTAAACCTTGTATTGCTTTAAATGTGTGGTCAGATGCTATGATTCCCTGTTATTCTTTTTTCATTAAATGATTTGGTAAACTGATAATACAAGATTTGTCAGAAAAAAACATTAATGCCTGTGGAGATGATGTTGCATTATTTCTGCCAACTTTTACACTATATCATTTCTTGTAAGAAAAATATATTTTCAGTTACTGATGTCTTATTTTTATGCCTTGTTGCTTGACTAATATAAAATTAAAAAAAAGAAATAAAGCAAGTCAAACATTGTTACATCATAAATTAGATCTTAAAAAATGGATGAAGGTCAAGGAATAATTTTTTTCCAGTGTACACATAAAATCACACCATCACTGGTGGCCTAGCAGTAATATTCTAGGCTTTAAATCCAGTTGTTGCGGGTTCTATCTCCCACTTCTAGCCAGACCACTCCAGTGACCTAGTGGTTAGAGTGTCCGCCTCGGATGTGGGAGGTCGAGGGTTCGAACCCAGTCAAGTCATACTAAAGACTTATAAAGATGGTACTAACAGCTGCCTCGCTAGGCACTCAGCAGTAAAAGGTTAGTGTTAGGACTGGTGGCCTGGTGTCAGGATAATATGACTAGGTGGGGTATGATGCCCCAGTGTTAGACATCACTATAAACTGCCACACTGCAGACATCATAGCGATATGACTGAAAAATTGTTAAAGCTACGTTAAAAATCCTAATCACACCCCACACACACACACACAACTCCTAGTTTTTCATATGAGACTTATACCCATGGTCTAAGGGGCTTCCATGGCAGACTGGGATAAGATTATGAGATGCTTGTCTTGTGATACAGATCTCAGTGGCCTTCATGGCAGAGTGGTATAAGATGATTGCCTAATAGAGATCTGAGGGGCTTCCATGGCAGAGAGGTACAAGATGCTTGTCTTGTGATCACTTGCCTCCCACATGTACATGAGAATGTTGCCAGTTATTTGTAGAAGGTCTGTGGTTCTACATTTTAGCAATGGAGCATTTTAGCAATTACAAATGGAGTTTTCACTGGTGAGCATATGAGATGGAGAAGTCTTGAGTAATCCTGCATCACATGCTGCCAAAAAGTTTACATTTTAGCTCACTTAAAGCATCCTAACAATGTCTATTGTTACAACCAGAACTATCTATAACTTATTCAAGCTATATTCACCGATATCTGGAGATGTGCATAGTCTAATAAATATTTTTAACATACAAAATATGAGAATGCATCAATGTTTTTCAATAATGCATTTGAATTGAGCAAGAACCAGAATCAACAAACCAAGAAATGAAATTATTCAAATCTCTCAGACAGAAATATAATCATGATCTACCAAAAGATTTTCCAATCTTTAAATTTGCCAATTTTTTTTACAACCATACTGTTTCAGTTGACATAATCACCGTAATGGACAGAAACAGACCAGAACAGATATAATCACCAGAATAGAAGGTTAAAATCGATTTAATACATCTTTTAAGTAGCTAAATTCATGTTGGTTAAGTATACACCCTTTATTGTACTCTCTTTGATGTAATTTCTTACTGAAGCTGAGAAAATAATGTTTCACACATAAAAAAAGAGGCACACTTCTACTCATTATTGTTGTTATTAAACTTCTCCGTTCCAGCCTGTTCTTATGATCTTGTCCCCCCCCCAATACTGTTTGTCTTGTTTATGATATGTATCTAAAGTTGTCACTTACTTTTCCTACTACTATATTAATTGTTTGTGAATGTGTATATCAATGTGAAATGCAACTGGAAGACTAAATTCCAAGTCAGAAAACCTCTACATTTCTGGATGTATTCTGCTTGGATTCCATGTTTCTGCACATAACTCAGGAGTTCACAACTCACAGTACTAATTCAGTTCCCATTGTAAACCTGCGCAAACACCACGATATTAAAATTCAATAATGTAAAATTTCTCAGTGCACATGATCAAATTTGTATCAGTATAGACACATCCATGACAGCTTTAGTGTGAAGAAAATCATATGAGCCATGCCATTTTCTGGATCTACACAAGGTTGAAATTAGTGCTTTCAATACTACAACAAAGAGTCAGGTGCTGACTTTAATATCGAGTCTTACAAACTCAGATCTGTAAAGGGAATGAAATTATGTTAATAAAACAATGTCCCTGACTTTTTTCAGTTACAAGTAGGGCAAGCTCTCAAAAGATCCATTTTACTAAAATCTTACTATCATTATAAACCAATCTGGGCCAGTGAAACCCATATATACTCTATTTTATCTTCACTCATTTCTAATCTAGTTCTCATTCTTTCTCATTCTTTCATATCTGTAGTAATGCAAGCCCTTCAACAACTCCCAATGGTTGTATGCCATTTTTTGACCATGCTGACTGGACACACTGTAAGATGTTCAAGTAACAGAAATACCATGAGATAACCAGAGACCAATAAAATCAAATAACCTGGTTAAGTTACCTCCCCTGAAGGGATGCTGCCAGGATTTTAGGATTTTATGTTAAGTGTTTGAGTGTGTGTGATCTTCTATGAGGTGGTGTTGGGGGTGCGGAGAATAGCCATTGTTTTAATATCTCCCTAAAACTTAAATATCTGTCACTCCTCCTTACTGTTCCACTCTATTAAGGCTCTAAAATACTAAAGAGATGTCATATCTAACTGTGTTGTGATTATCACTATGATGTCATTGGGTTTGGTCACATGTGGTGGTGGTGGGGTTGGCAGAAAGACCATAGGCTTACTCCATATTTGACAGCTAATTATGTTGTTATAAAAAGAATTACAACTCTTCTATCATTCAGTTGGACTTGGATTATATACTTAATTCATAGTTAATGAACAAGTTGTAAAACTGATATGTTTATTTTGGAGCTATGTTCCTCCATCACATTCAAGAATTGAATCTACCAAAGGTGAAATTAGTACAGTTGCATCCTAAATTACTATCATGGTTACTTTAAATGTTTTGGGTTTTTTTGGAGATTTTAATGCCAGAACTCATAGCTTTTTGGGTTAAAAGATGAATTTCTTCTCAAACTATTCAATTTTGGTGCAGATAACATTTTTTAATTATACTGTGAGAATTCTTGACATGTAAAAATTGTACAAGAGACGAGCAACATCAGATCAGGAAATTAATATCACTGTGAAAGTGCTGATAGGAATATGCAGAAATAATGATATTATTTAAATGGACTATGTGGTGACAATATGAGTGCTAGTTCTACAGCTCTGCGAAATACATTTCCTATTCTGCTGTTTCTAATAAAACTCTCTAAATGGTGATAATTTCTGTACACATTAAGTTGACCCATTTTTATGTTAGTTACTTCTTAATTAATAGTTGTAGATTTTACAACAAAACTAAGCACATTTTACCTGTAGAAAATATAAGTTAACATTTTATTGAAAGTATAGGTACCAGTAAAACCAAAAATGGTAAAAAAGAATCAGGATAAACAGATTAGTAGTGCAGTAAAGAATCCATATAACAGAATGACATTAACAGTCTTTTTTCATCTATTTCATCATTAGTTAATGACCTTGCTTCAGAATATTTTGTAATAGATAATAGTAATCCAATGTATAATACAAATACCAAATGATGGTTTGGAACTAACTGCCAAAAGGTCTGCAGAAAATATCACCATGCTCAAAATATAAATAGCAATAACCAAACACAAACAGGACAAATTTTATCCATCTTGTTTTGAGTTTACAGAGATCAGTCAGTCCCTTATGTTTAATGTCATTTAAATTTTGCACACAGGGAGCATGTGCTTCATTTGGTAATACATTTGCATGATATGAAAGTTAGTATTTGCCGATTGAAAACTTTGTCAAAGTCGAACCAAGTTCCAATTCAGCCATTTTGGTTTTCTATGTGGCTCTTATTTGAAACATGCATTTGAAAAACATCCATGATGAATTTAAGGTTACATCCCATAAAATACTTGTTTTAGGACCAAGTTTACCAATCAAATTTAGTTTAACTGCCATTCATGCTGAATCAAAATATCCAGCTGTTTCAAAGTTTGCCTTCCTCACAGGGGCTATTATCGTTGCTTACAATTTACATGTCATACATGCACTATACGAGCCCCTGTGGCCTTCCTGAAACTGCTTGTTGCATCAAGCGCTGCAAGACCTCGACTGACAGCATGAATTACGATGCAACATGCACTTTAAAAGTTAAAAGTTGAATAATATTGCATACTGCGCAAAACATGTTTTATTTTGGTGAATTTGACGTAATTTGTGGGATGTGTATCACTGCTTTAAAAGGACACAACTTCGTACAAATTTGGTGCAATCACGTGTCCTGGCAATCATTTCTGACCATTAATTCATGTGAGTTAGACTGGACGGCTAAGAGGGTGTTAGATGTGATTTTTAAATATATATTCGGTTTTTTTCTTCTGACAACCCCACCAGTGATTTCTTATTTTGTTCACACAACCCACAACAGAAGTGATTTTCCTAGCCAACCCTCCATTGTCAGAATCAAAATAGATTTTAACACAACCTCCTACATAAGTTTTTTTAAAGTGCTGACCCCGGGGGTGATGTATGTTTTACTGGAACAGCCCTTAGATCTTTGCAATATATATCAGAAGTTGACAAATCAGTAGTCAGTGAACTCAGGACTACCAAATTTTGTTTTGGCAATACTTAAATGCAAGGTTCTAAATCTCAAAGGACTACTGGTAACATTGTTTTTAAGCATCAGGATAAACTGTAGTGCTACAATTTAAGGCACTGACCATGATATTCACGACAAGGATGGGTTGAAGTCCTAATGCTGTGACATATTCCCCAGTCAGTTGACCCTGGAGCTAGAGGCAAACATTTCAAGAATATCTCATATAGTTGGCAACCCATTTTGACAATGTTGCAAAGATTAAAGTCTGATTACTTTAGTCATACTATATTAATAATCCAAGTTGAGCAAAAATATTTGAGGACACTGAATTAACTATGTAAATTAAAGTAAAAGTACATTTTCTTGTAAATAATTCACACACCGAAATAAAAAAAGATGCACCACTGAACACCAGTGGTGACAGCTCCACATGAAACAACTTTATTCTAAACAGTGTTATTGTTGCAATTGTCAACTGCAAGTTACATTTTTATCACATGTCGATTAGCTGACTAATGCCTGTTATGATGTGGAGTTACATTTTTATCACATGTTGATTAGCTGACTAATGCCTGTTATGATGTGGAGTTTATTTGCCTGTCAGAATAGCTAGTATGAATTTTTATGAGGACTTACTGATAGGAAATAGGAGAATTTGACACACTGAGTTATATTAAACTTGCTTTAATGGTCACCTCTATTAAACAATGATCAGACTTAAACAGTCACATTTTGGAGGTCCCTTAAATCAAATCACTGCCAAAATAAACATGTATTAAGCAGTCACCTGTCTTAAGAGAACATCACTTGCCAGAGATGGCTGCTTAAGACAAGGGGTTTATTGTTTTTATGAGCATATTTGTTTCAATTCACAACTATTATTGATAGGATTTTTAACAAATTTTCTGTTTATATAGTTCACTGTTGACAAACATGTTGTGGTCACAATGTCACTGAAAGATGCAAAAAACATCTGTTTAATTTAAGAAATGAGACTTTTTAATTTAATGAAATTTAGACTGAGGTTTTCAATTTTTTTGTAGAATATATCAAATCCATAGTACATAATTATATTTGAAGTAATTAAAGAGCAAGATTAAGACAATCAATTAAGTTTAAACATATTTGAAATCACTACATCTATATTATCAAGGCATGATTCTGATTTATGATATGCGCTTTGTGTTTAATAGTTTGTAAACAAATACAAGTTTCTGTTCCTGACCATGGAATGAATGAATCCAAAATATGCATTCAAAACCAGCACTAGTGGCAACTGCCCAAAACAAATTGGTTTTTCTGTCCCATGGTGTTATTTTCCAAGTCTTTTGGCTGAGATTTCCACCAGGCAATGGGAGACACATCCTTTGAAAGTACAGGCTTGAACATGTTAGGCTTAAAATGTTTGGCTTGGGTTCTTAAGTTTACCATGGTTGACAAGCAGGTTGGATGATGCTGACTGCAGTATTGCATCTATTTGTTCACTAGTGAGGTTCCTACCGAAGTACATGGGATCAAGAATATTGGCATACAAGTGAACAGGAGCGAGGGCCTCCATGGCAGTAGTTTTGAATTTGTTGATCACACTGAATGTTGTAAAATTATTAGATCCATTTCATGCTTGCACCATAATGTCAACAGACTCACTGATCATTCAGGTGTTACTGTGCACATTATCAAAAGACACCGAAACTGGTGTCATTTGTCCAAGAGCCTCTTAGACATGCCTTTTAAAACCAAAGTTCTTCACTTTGTCAGAAATTCCAGTATTAATAGAGCCTCCATGTTCCACACATACTTTGAGAAGAATCAACCAGTTCTCCAGGTAGGATTGAAGGTAATCAGCAACAATATACCAGCATACATCTTATGTAAGAACAAGCCACTAAAAATTTTCAAACTTAAGACACACAAATGACAACTGCAATCAGCTCAGCAGATCCTATCATCCTATATGTCTGTTTTTTTTTAAAATCAGACCCACATTCTTAATGTTTTGATAATTTAATGTTCACACATACAATTAAAAGTAGTTAAGCAGATCCAACATGTATTTATTAAGAATCACATTCTGAATATAACACACTCTAAATGCTATTTACAAGTGATTTAGGTCAAAAACTCTGCGAAGTTTATTTAAAGTTTATTAAAACATCACTTGGATCATTTTTTGGATGATTTTATTTGAGTGATTTAAATCATCTGGTTTGAATCAAACAACCCTGATGATGATGATGATGATGATGATATTTAATTTGCAATGAATGTTTGGTTTTGTCCATGCTTATAGACTGTAAGGGTAAATTTCGTAAACATAGTTAATTTTTGTCTCTGATTGTAGATTATATTTTATATATAGATTATATTTTAATATAATTATTACTTGTAGGTAAACATGTTTACTTGGATTTGAGTTCAGGACAGTGTTTTTCCCCTCGTGAATTCCTGGCATACCTGATGTTTGCCATGTTCTTTACTAGAACTTATGTGAAAAACCTGACCATGTTTATAACTTAGAATGTTCTGGAAATGAACTTTTTGATCCTAATCCTAGTCCTCTTATTCAGCTATAGGTTTTTATATAATGGCTGTTTGCATCAGAATAATTTATTCCTACCTTAATATCTGACGTGCGATCAGACTTTTAGTTGTGTTCAGTTTTAATCTGAGAGGATTTATTTAAATTATTCTTTGGAATTACAACGTGCTCATTAATAATTTTCAGACCAATCCACTATCTGGGGATTATTGTAAATTTATTCAAGGATATTTTGGATTATATCATTGTGAATACATTAACACTATTCCAGGCTACTGGTACATCAGCACATTCAAGATTGGAATTTATTCAGAATGCCACTTAAAAATTCATTTGAAAAACTCTATACTTTTTGACTTGTGATAAATTTGGGATTTGAAAGTTCTTTTAAAATTTTCCCTTTGTATTCAAGAGATATAAATTATTTGTTGAATTTTACAAAACGTATTGGTTTTTACTCCTTTCTATTATGTAGTATAAGATCAGAGAATTGTAACATTTTCAACAAGTGTAAACATCTAAAATTACAGTGTTCTTCCACCTACATGTATAAAAACCAGTTCTTATGAGAGGAAAGGTTGCATGACACTTCAGTAACGTGGCTTTTCTAAAGAAGGGGTACCATTATCCTTTGTGAGATATCAATGGACTCGTTTATAAGGCAGATAACTTCATTTCAAAAATAGAGTAGGAAATACTTTCACTTACCTCCCTTGTTACATCATACACAACAATGGCTGCCTCAGCTCCTCTATAATACATTGGGGCCAGAGCTCTATACTGAAATGTAAAGCATAAAACATAAAGCATGGACAGCATCTCCTTATGTAGTCAGGATTGCAATGCCAGGCTTACTTGTGTCTCTTGTAATTATAATCCAATACAAATAAAGTCATTTCAGAAAATATCCACTTCAAGTTGATGTTACACACTGGCTCACATGACCAGGTGAAGTGGAACATAAGCATAGCTTGAGTTTCATTTCTGAATACCCATTACCCATGGCATATGGTTTTGTCTTAGCAACTGCAAAATAGTGAATTCTGTTCACTTACTGCAGCATGTAAAAAGTGCCAGCAATGTGGGGATGTTCTCTGGCCATGATTTGACCATGTACTAGTGCATATGGTGTTATTCTTCTGTATAATATTACAATGCACAGTAGCCTTGACAGCTAGATGTCAACTTTACAGAGGTAATCTCCACTAGGGAGCAGTGGTGCCTCAGTGGTTGGTGTGCCAGACTCACAACCAAAAGGGTGCAGGTTTTAGTCCTATTATCAGACCAGTCTGAGTCAGCTACCGTGGTGTGTCCCTGGGCAAGGCACTTTATTCAGATTGCCTTGGCATTAAACAACCTACTTTTGTTGGTGTGCCATAAACTACCAAGCCAATCACCAGCTATAGAGGTATGTGAAACTGTAAAACATTCTTCTTTCTTGCTATTGTCTGTATATTATACAACTGCTTAATACAATGAGTGCTTTGGAATTTATTCTCAGTTTCTTGAAAATCAGACCTATTCTACATGATGCCATGATATCTGATGAATACATAGCTGCCAACCCCCAAGTATAAAAATACTGATTGCTTATGAAAAAAATACTGATTTTCAGGACCAAATACTGATTTTTAAAATTTTAATGCATATGTAACTACTTACAACATATACAACCATCAGTAAGGTAGGACAGTGCCTTACATAATTATTTAATGTCAAAGATGCATGTGTTGCACACTTGCACCTTCTGGACGGGAACCCTGTTCCATTCGGGTGCCCATTCAGAAGGTGCAAGAGTGCAACACACTTAGACACAGGCTGTTTATAGGAGCCTTTTCCACACCTTATTTTTTTCAATTATTATCGATTCCAATGTACCAACTGTCGTTGATAATCTCAATTCTGTGTGATTTTCTTACTGAACTGTTTTCATTCTAGCATACGAGTAATCCTTTGCGATTTTACCGTCTGGAAAATGCATGCAAAATAAATCGCCAGCAACACTAGTAACTGAAAGAGGAAGGTTCATTTCTAAAAGAAATTTAATAAACCGAATTTCAATCGAATTACATCAAGGTTCTCTCTGGTATTTATATACATCCAAGTTCAGGCTGAGTTGTGTATGATGAAGCAGCAAGCTGATGTTTATTAGCTTTTTCATGCTCTTGTATTTCATGTGCGCCTCCATGCCCAACAGCGAAATCACATTACACAATTTCCAAAACATAAAGTCTTCTCCTTTACTAGATGATTTCACAAATCTAAACAAGACAGCATAAATGTCCTTTCAGTTCTGTTTTCTTGTCTTTTCTGGAGAAAATTCTGAATATTCTGCTTTCCTATTCAACATGATTAGAAGTTGAATATTACGAAGATGAGACAGTCGTAGCGGTAACTGTTTGCGAAATCCAATATGGCGGATAAAGACAGGCATGGTAGCCTCGATTTCGAATGAACCAATCATATTGTAGAACTGTATTCCTATATACATGCGACACATTTCATCAGAATGGAACCGCGTGCCCATTCTAAACTGAAAATTGCAAGGAAATTTTTTATTATTTTTTTAAATTAAAAAAAGTATTTTTTGCAAAAAAAACGTATACCCGTATTCAGGTCCAAAATACGGGACAAATACGGTAAAAATAGGACAGTTGGCAGCTATGTGAATAGTTTGTTTCAGGATGGACACATCTGAAGCTGAATTCAATTACATGTTTCTATGTAGCAAAACAATGACAAACATTTCAAGTTTTAAAAATCCATTGCCATATTCTTGTTACAGACAGACTAAGTATGGACATGGTTATCAAATTCATAATTACATGCAATAGTTATCATAGAAAAAAGAGTTTACTGTGTAACAAAGTTGGTACATGTGCATGATGCCCAATATACATCACCATGTTCATACTAAAACACATTTTGTGACTCCTGTATTACATGGTTCAGTTGTATTACTTCCAGTCCATGTCACTATATGGATAAAAAATCAATACCTTGATCATTCAAGTCAATGTCATATTTTGGATGACAAGCTATATATAAATCATTCAAGTCAATGTTACTATATGGATAATAAGCTATACATCAGTCATTCAAGTCAATGTCTCTATATGAATGACAAGCTAAACATCAATCATTCAAGTCAATGTCTCTATATGGATGACAAGCTAGACATCATTCAAGTCAATGTCACTATATGAATGACAAGCTATACATCAATCATTCAAGTCAATGTCACTATATAGATAACAAGCTATACATCAATCATTCAAGTCAATGTCACTATATGAATGACAAGCTAGACATCATTCAAGTCAATGTCAGAATATGGATAACAAGCTATACATCAATCATTCAAGTCAATGTCACAATATGGATGACAAGCTAGACATCATTCAAGTCAATGTCACTATATGGATGACAAGCTAGACATCATTCAAGTCAATGTCACAATATGAATGACAAGCTAGACATCATTCAAGTCAATGTCACTATATGAATGACAAGCTAGACATCATTCAAGTCAATGTCAGAATATGAATGACAAGCTATACATCAATCATTCAAGTCAATGTCACTATATGAATGACAAGCTATACATCAATCTTTCAAGTCAATGTCACATTATGGATAACAAGATATACATCAATCATTCAAGTCGATGCCATGTTATGGATGACAAGATATACATCAATCATTCAAGTCAATGTTGCCATATGGATAACAAGCTATACATCAATCATTAAAGTCAATGTTACTATATGGATAACAATCTATACATCATTCAAGTCAATGTTACTATATGGATAACAAGTTATACATCAATCATTCAAGTCAATGTTACTATATGATAACAAGCTATACATCATACATCAATCATTCAAGACAATGTCAAGTTATGGATAACAAGCTATACATCAATCATTCAAGTCAATGTCACGTTATGGATGACAAGCTATACATCATTCAAGTCAAGGTTACTATATGGATAACAAGCTATACATCAATCATTCAAGTCAATGTTACTATATGGATGACAAGTGTTATGTATATGTAATTTAACTGCTTGTGTGTTATTTTATTTTAAATTTTCTGTTTTATTTTTAATTCATGACATGTTCTTGTAATGATAATGTCATTCACTGGATTTGACATTTGTCCAGAAAATTCAGTTCAGTTCTGTTAAACCTGATAAACAAGCAGTGGTAGAAACATTGTATCTTTTGGTGACATAGATTCAGAGCCAGTTTTTCGAGTTTGTAGTAAACAACTTTTTTTTATTTAATTATTGAATCTTATAGTAAGATTCATTTAGTAGAGTCAAAGCCGTACATAGTGTACGTGATAATCGGCATGTCATGTTTCTACACCACATGAAGGAAGTGATCACGTGACCCCATCCGGTGATCTGTTTTGCGTTTTAGTTAGGCTTAAAACACATGTTATTATAGTGATTTTGGCCAGACTTGCTTTTAACCTTTGGAGCTCAAAGTTGTTTTTGTTGTGACCAGCTTGAGTTGAATTTTTATTTTAATTCAATTTAAAGTAATTTATTTTCCCTGGAAATTACTAATGCTCATCAGAATTCTTGGACAAAGACATTTATTGGAAATTATTCAGAATTCCAAACTGGAATATTATTCTTGGTGATTTAACAAGGAACTGTTGACATATCAGGACAAAGCAAGTTATTGAAGACGTCATCGCGTTCCATCTTGGAACTTCATCGGGATTTGAACTGTGATTCACTTAGGACTTTTTACTGATTGGACTTATATTTATTAATTCTAGGATTAATGTCGGATTAGTTTCATAAATCGTAAGTCCTTTTTCATATTTTTACCTTGTTTTCTAGGGAAATAAATTATTTTGTTAAATTTTACAAAGCTTGTTGGCTTCACTCTTTTCTTTGTTACTTTTGTACAAGCCTAAACATGTAACACAAGCTATACATCATTCAAATCAATGTCACTATATGGATAACAAGCTATACATCAATCATTCAAGTCAATGTCGCTGTATGGATGATAAGCTATACAATGGTCAAATCTGCTGATGTACAGTGTATTGTCCTTTTTCTTAACTTAAATGCTGAGAAGAGTGAAATGAATGGAACCATACCCCAAATATTCATCAGATGTGGAGGATTGGGATTATTCATGGTTTTAGTGTGGATGTCATGGAGTACCAGAATCAAATTTGCTGATGAACAGAAGATTTTGTATTTTTACTCAGAAGTCAATGTTGCTATATGAATGGCAATCTACACACTGATAGTATTTATTTATCACCTATATATTTGTCATACCTGCTGAAAAACTACTTAGTACACACATTTACTCATACCTGTTTGCCAACAGTCTTTTAACTCATCAACACTGTTTGCCATGCTTATGGTTGTACACTACTTCTGAGCTCTGTAACTACAACAACATTGATAATACACCAAAGTGGGTGGTATTACAAAAAAGTAGACAAATGTAGTTCTACAATGATACCAATAACGTGAACTTTCTACTCACATTACAAAACACAAAAGGAAAAACCTAATTTTGAGACCCAAGTTTTTAAGGCCCATTTTTACCACTCTGCACGCATGCAAGTAAAATAGACAATAAAAAAAAAATCTTTTTCTCACCTAGGCATCCAGTGAAATGAAAATCGCTTGTATACAGGTAACGATCGATTATGCTAATACTGATTTATCGGCTTTCATTCATAACAAAGAATAACATTTAATCTGTTTTTACACAACTGCTGGCACCATGTGCAGCTCATGTAATTGAATTAAATTACTTTCAATTTGAGCCATAACCTCAGGAATGAATCATTATGTAAATCGGGCATCACCTGTACATAGTCTCTATAAGAAATTATTAGAACTGAATCTCTTGGCATTCCACATTCTATAACAATAATCTAATTCATCTGAGATCTTTAAGATAATTAGTTTACATACCAAATCGACAAAAGTCTGATCAGAAATCAGTAAACTTTGCAAAAAGTGCTAAAAGTAGGTCAGGGTGTGATTTACAAAGTCTGACTGAAATAAGATGAGAAATGAAGCCTCTAGAGTGTGCAAAACAAGTTTTGAGGATGGAATACAGATGACACATGATTGATGCATGTTGATGGTTGCTAAATTCTAATAAAAAAGCAACTCCCCCAAAACATCCCATAGAAACAAATAAAAATGTCAAAATACCAACATGCCAGACACTCAACAAGACTAAACATGTTCCAGTTACATTTACCTTTTCCTGTCCAGCTGTATCCCAGATCTGAAATAGGAAAGTATTGTCATTCACCACCAACCTTTTAGCCATAAATGAGGCCCTGAAATAGAAGATATGTAACAGAAGTAAAATTAAAGCAATATAACTTTCTCACTTTTCTTTTACATGTCAGTCATATTGGCTGTAAGACAGGAATATTTTCATTTAGCACCAACAAGATATCAAGTCTTTTGGCAAAAAGCCCAAGAGGAGTAGCAATAACAATATTTTCAGGATGGTTGCCATGGTGACCGTTGTGGACATCAGATTTGCATTGTTTTCATTTAAGATGAAATAAACAACATAAGAAGTAATCAGATGAAAACTCCATATCCCTATGACTTTCCATTTAAGAGAAGTAGCAATAACAAGATTTTCATGATGGCTGCCAAGGTGGCAATACTGGATGTCAAATATGCACCATTTTTACCAACCAGCAATCATAAGAAGTCTTTGGGAGAAAATACCATTTTGATATGACCATCCATCAAGAAGGAGCAGCAATAACAAGGTTTTAAAGCTAGCTGCAATGGTGTCCACATTGGATGATAAATAGATGACATACAACAGGCCATCCCATAAACTCTTCTGGTCAATGACCAACAGAGCTAAAAATAATTAAAATGGCATAAAACTCCAAGCAGGTCATCTACATGTACATGTGCCAAATTTCATCTGCTTTAGGTCAAGCAGTTTGTGCATAATTGTGCCAACAGGGCTGTCACTAAAATGTTTTAAGTTCACAAAGTGCAAAAGACTGATAAAGCAATGTAATAACAATCAATGGCAGGAACTGTACATCACATGAGGAATGTTTACAAAATTTCAATTGTCTTTCTCAAATGGTATTGATGTAACTGTGTTAATTCGGTAACCAGAGTGAATAGTGAGACAATAAAGTAGTGTTACATCTGAGGGCTCAAACTATGTAAAACGATAAGGTAAAAACAAACAATTTTCCAAAATATAAATTTACTTCCCTAAAATATAAAATCAAACAAAGTAAAAGAATTAAAAACAACTAAAAGTATAGTATGAATTCCTAGAATATTAATATTACCCTCAATGTACTAACAATTTCACAGTACTCCAGAAATGATCCAAACGTATTCCAAATGAAAGTTCTGATGTGCTTATGTACAATGCTAGAACCACTGAAGAAACAGTTCTATTACCAAAAAGCTTTTACTTCAAGGTAAATCCCATCAAAGTAGAATATCACTAAAGTCCTTGAATTTTTCATATAATCCAATGGAATGATTTACATATCCAATTCCTTGAATAATTTCATGATAGTTTGACCAAAATAGTTGTTGACCTTGATGTATGAATGGACTTTTCACAACATATTGTATAGGTACACTACACACACAACTGACCTCACCTTTGGAGTGTGTTCTATAGTGTTAGAATTACCAATCATAATAACACTGTTATGAACCCAAATGACTTAAATAAAAACAATATTATAAACTGATATATGATACAGATATCTGTAACAGGGAGCCAGGGTGAATGCAAAGACAATTAGGTAGCCAGGGTAAATGGTGAGACAGGAGTGAATATATATGATCCTGCTGCAATTAAATAATAACAGTTAAAGAAAAAATACTTATCCAAACATAATACAAAAAGGAGGTAGGGTATAGACAAACCATTGATGCAGACATCCAGACATCACTGTTTTTAATTATTAAGTCCTTGTATACTTTTTAAATAAAAGCATTGAAATGTCTTCAGTTTTAACACTTATCAAAATTATTACAAAGTAAAGTTTGTCCTAATTAAGTAGGTTTTCCAGATGAATTAACTTCGACACGGGCCTGAAAAGCATGCAGTAACATGCTAACTTTACACCCCTGTGTTAATTGTTGGATTTCCAGTAATGGTAAATCAAGTATGGTTGCCATTCAGGGTTTGTCCAGAGTTATATTTATATTTTCTGGTTTGTTCATTAGTGACAATCACATTTAGTTTGATCTAGGAACACTTTTTATTAAGGTCCTTGCCCACTAGTCATCATGTATCACACCACAACATTGTCTCTGACAATTGTCCCTTGGTCATCATGGAACAGAGCAACATGGTCTCTGACCCTTGCCCCTTGATCATTGCATATCACACAACAAGATGGTCTCTAACCTTTGTCCCTTGGACATTGCATATCACACATCATGGTCTCTGACTCTAACAGACTGTGACCAGATTGCTCCATAATGAATAATAATCATCAACACTGAAATTACAAGAAATTTTCTTAAAGTTTTAATTTCTTGTACTTGTACAAGTGGTTCAGGAGCTCAAAAGATATGTCTGAAATGCATCTTGTCCATGGGACAAGTACTTTCAGATATAAAAATCAAATCCTGTATGTCATTTTCTGTAGGTCTGCCAGTCACAGACCAGCCAACATCAACATTGAACCATACAGTACAAATGCCCCCATTGTTGGAGTTTGTTGTACAATGTAAATTCAATGACAGATAGATATGTACCTGTAAAGCTTGCTTTGCTGACTCGAAAAAAATTCAAAACTTTAGAAAATTTGAAAAACTGCTACAGTGGCATAAAAATCTAATCAGGTCATTCACTCATGTATGTGTATATAGCATTTGATTTGCCTATGTCACCATGTCCTAAACTGTCTTCATAATGTTTTGTAGAAAAAAGTCTAAAAAGTTTTTTTATTTAAAAAATGTTGTTTTTTTAAAATAAAAATCTGAACAGGTCAACAATATATGAATAAAAAAACAAACCCATCAGATTTAATTTGACCACATAAAGTGGTCACTGCTTGGTTGAGCCAAGAAGGTTTTTGTACAACAAAGTCTAAGAAGTTTTTTAAAAATGTATAAAAAAAACCCCCAAAACTGCAATAATGGTATGATAAAGTCTGTAAAATGACATGGCTCAGGACAGAAATGTGGACAGACAAATGGTCAGCAGCAAGACAATATGCTTTTTGTGCCACTGCGGTGGGAGGCATAAAAAAGGTTCAGCTGAAGTAATAGTTTAGCAGGGGTCACACTACCAGGCAAAGTGGGTGACTAAGTCACCTAAAAAATGTAAACTTCACCTTCTTCTTTAGGAAAGTGAAAACTACTTCGCCCTGTGATTTTGTTGAGGTAAACTGAGTGACGATATTCTTTGAGATGCCCCCTTGCCTTAGCCAGGTTAGTTTTTGTATTGTGTTGTAGCTCATGGACAAATGTAGGCATCAAGCCATCAAGTTACAGTAGCTAGTGTTGATATCAACTGCACCACCAAACAAACTCTTGCACATTCACAGGTATGTGTTTTGACAGCTGACTGATCATTAACCCTTTCCCGAGTAAGCTGGCAACTATCACTGCCCAATTTCTGCAAGTTATCCTTGGATGATAAAAACATTCAAACTTGTGTTTCAAAACTTTAACAATATTATGTGAATTGTGTTTTAAGAACAGAATCGGTGATCTGGATATGTTAAATGATGCCTGTACACTGATTTCTTCCATAAAATCAGTCTGAAACCATAAGTGAACCAATAACAGGTAAATAATGGCAAACATCGCTGTGTCTGGGAAGCAAAATTTGATCAGATTGTCTGCTTTCATAAACCACTGGGCAAATATATTCAGATAACAATACAGTTTATAGAAAGCAAAGTCTACGTATTATGGTATTGAAGATTTAACTTTAAAATGCAGTTATGTAAGTCAGAAACATATGGGACAATGCTATATTGTGGAATTTGTTAGAAGCATTTTAAGGTCAAAGTTGTTTTCTGACTTGACTCATATTTGAGAATATACAAGAAAAACAAGCTTAGGAAGCAAATACTATTTTTAACCAATGCCTAATGTTACTACATTACATAGACAACAATAAAGCGATACACTGGCAATTCTATCAATGGACTGTTGTAATGAAGTCATAGAGTGAGTGGCTACATTACGAGAACCCCTCTTTCTAAAAATAAATGCTGTCTCTGTTGATTCACTTTGAAAGAATGGCTTAATTCATATACCGACTATAAAAGAGCCATGTCCGTAATTTTATGCATTTCAGTGTGTTACCTATGAACAGTTATGGCAATGTTTTATCAGCAACAAAGAAATTACGGTGAATAGTAGAATCTGAAGACACGTGTGCCTTATGTACATAGTACAGGGGTTGTTTCAAACAAGTTTAAAAATCATTCAAGTGCCATTATAGTAAACTTTTAGAAAGCAAAAGAAAAATCTTGATTAAGGGTAGTTGATAAAGCATTTATACTAATTTGCAATTACAATAATGTAATCTAGTTCCTCAGTTAAAATTAATTACAATGTATAGCTTCTATTATTCTCTTTAAAAGTCATATGCCCAAAATACACTACATATGAATATGATAATTTTTATACATGTACCAAATGTGTTTATAATATACATACAACTCTGAAAATTTTCTACTTGAAATTAAAGTATTTGCTTAAATCCAGTGTTAGATGGAAATAGAGGACATAATTCAAATAAGAGAACACACACAAATTATATATATATATATATATATATATATATATATATATATATATAGATATAATTTCTTGCTTTGCTTCCACTTCTTCCTATTTATTTCTCAATTTTCCCTGTTCTGTCTGAAAGGAGAAGTCACTTCTCCCTAAAATTATAGTCTAGCTTGACCCCTGAAATTAGTTTATTTGTCTCACCCTATGGTGCTCTCCAGTTGTTCTTTGAATGTGTCTTTCACAAATCGCATGACAATACTGGACTTCCCAACTCCAGAATCCTAAAAACAAATACGGATGTACAGTAACATTATACTGAAATATTTTGTTTTTGGTACAGGTACAAGACAAAATATATCTTGTATCAATGTAGGAAAAGAACATTTTCTTTTTATTATATAACAAACTGCCTCCAGAATCGAAGTTTGCTAGATTAAATTCACTCTTCTGCACAACATTTTCACTCCCACCCTCTTTATGTAAATTCACCTCACTTTCATAGCCTGATCATATACATGACTTAAGAAAGCGGTAAGATTGAGTTGACCTTAAATCTGTCACAATAAATTACATTTTTGTCATTTTGTAAACTATTTGACTGACCTGAAAACAATTCAGCAATGCATCACAGTGGATTTGTCTCTTTTTTTTTTTTTTAAGTAAAGGGAGATAACTTCAGAGATACGTGAACAGCGTCTGGTCAAATTTCTTTATCAATGATAAATTTCCATGTCTGAAATGTAAGGCAGTTTATGTTTATTTGTTCTAGCTCATTTTTATTGCTGCAAGTACAACTTTCATTGGCAAAGGCAATCAATTATCACAATACATGAGAAATCTTATATGTTCACATGTGAAAATATAAGGATATACCTTTCACATGTGAAAATATAGGAATGAAAAAATATAAGAATTATTTTGCCAATTAGTCTCTATATTTCACACTTAATTATATATATATATATATATATATATATATATATATATATAATGAAAATAAGTGTTAATTATTAGCATACAGTGTAGTGTACTGAAAATTTTACAAAAACTGGTTGAAAAATACTTAAGTCATAACCATTTGAATTTGTATCGGTTAGCATTCCATTGGTACTGGCACATGTATCGGTTAGCAGTCTGTTGGTACTGGCACATGTATCGGTTAGCAGTCCATTGGTACTGTAAGAGTTTGACTGACATACAGTGATAGGTTAATTGCTTGCAAAACAACAATCTGCTTCCTCAATTCCATGACGATCGAGTTCATTTGCAAATACTCCCAATAAGTACCACCAATAAAAAAAGAAATAATACTCCCGATGCAGGGTGACATGACTTTTTCTGCTTATTAACAGTGAAGTTTTACACCAAAAAGCAACATTTTTACCCTAATCACAAGGAATGTCTCCATGATCTACTGCAAAATAAGACAATTTGTATTTGTATTTCCTTGGTTTAATGGCACTTTTAATACATTTTTGGCTGTATCATGCTGACCAAATGGGAACTAAGTGCTTTTCGCAAGAGGAGGTGGCCAACCTGGGCTTATCTCAAAACCCTTGGATGCTCTGTTAACTCTGCTACCCCCCAAAAAACAAATCAAACCTGATTTCTTTAAGTGTAAAAGTATGATAAACCCTATCAATTCTGAAAACAAAGTCTAAGATCACAATTGACCCTTTGTTTTCTACAACAGTAAGAAAAGCAAGGACGTATCCCCCAGAAATGAAAAAAGAATTGACTGATGAGCCAATGTATGCATTTACAAATGATGTGTGGTTAATTTTGAGTTTCGTGTGGGTAGAACAGTGCACAGCACCATGTTGTGTAAGAGCACAACCGCAAAAACTAATGAGATAATACTGAAAGATTATACATATTAAATCCAGGCATATCATTACTAGTCAATAATGAATCTTAAATGTGATCAAATGATATTTTTCTTGGATATATTTTTATTTGATATTAAATCTGACAGTACATTTGTGAATTGATTATTTGAAACAATTTAATATAAAGCTTTTCAAAAAAGAGGTTAGAGCCCCCATTCCAATACTAACTTCCCTCCCTCCTCCTACCCCTGCTTCTCAAAATGCTAAAAGCAGTTGTATTAACCATGTCAATGGCTTTGTCCACCCACTTTCTGTGCCTTCCACATTCTGAACACAGTCTTG
The DNA here is from genome assembly GCA_016617855.1 of Megalonaias nervosa. NCBI lineage: Eukaryota > Metazoa > Mollusca > Bivalvia > Unionida > Unionidae > Megalonaias > Megalonaias nervosa. The sequence goes on along the minus strand of JAECUM010021804.1, from coordinate 16,947 downwards.
ATAATAAATTAGATAATAAATTTGTAATTTGTTTATTTAAAATAATTTTAATATAATGCTTTCTTCCACTTCATTTTCAACAGAAAATAATTTTGTAGCTGAAAAAAGGGCAAGTAGTTGGGGAAAAAATGCCTTGCACAACATAAAGAACAGGATAGTGCAAGTAAAAATATAACATGGCACATATGACAAACAGCATGGTACAGATCGATTGCAAAGTAACCTGGAGGAAACACTATTATCAATTTGCTGACATCATAATATGCGTGCATTAGGCATCCTGAAATTCTCTAAGTTTCTGCTAGAATTTTTTATCTAAATTTATTGTCGTGGCCATATGTTTGCAAAATTTGATATTAAAACATCCAAAGGAGATATAACAAGCCATGACAAAACAGAAAATAACGATATTATCAAATGTACAAGAAAATGTTTGGTTCCAGATTTGGTAATAGTATTATTACTGGTTTCCTATTAAACTAAGTATTCATAACAATAGTTTTTTGTTAAAGAAAACTAAACAACAGAATTTTACTCAACAATAGTTTTATTCCAGTTTTTAAAAAAATATTAATTATTACAACAAAATGACTTACTACTTGAAAAAACCTGACTGATGGGCATTTCTGGTAAAGTCAGATGTTGACGTTTCATTTCATTAGGTTACCAAATAAGACTTGGAGGATGATGATAATAAAAGTTAGTTGTTGTTGCAGGTATTTATTTCAGGTCTAGGGACTGCTCCAGTGGCCTAGGTGGTTACAGCATCCACCTCAGATGCAGGAGGTCATGGGTTTGAACCCAAGCTGAGTCATACCAAAGACTCATAAAAATGGAACCAGCAGATGCATCCCATGACACTCAGCATTAGGAGGTCAGTGTCTGGACTGGTTGGCCTGGTACCAGGAGAATGTGACTGGGTGGGACATGATGCCACATGTCTGCAGCATAATACCCCAGTGCAAGACATCAACATAAACTGCCACACCGCAGACACCAAAGCGATATGACTGAAAAATTGTTAAAGCTAAGTTAAAAATCCAAATCACACACACACACACACACACTTCAGGCCTAGGCTTCACATATTTTGTCCTAAAGGTATGATGAGCTGACACACTGTGACAATACAGTTGAAAACCATGTGGTATGTCAGAATGTCTTAGTCACCAACACCTTTGCTGATTGTCCAAAAAAGAAACAAAACTGTAAACTAGACCTAATGACCTAAACTCGCTAAGGTGTTGATTTGGCAGTTTAAGTGATAAACAAATCCAATGCAGTTTTATATAATGATAACTGAGGTATCCTATGACTCGTGTCCAACTGCTCTGAGTATGTGCCAACTTATAAGTGGACCTGATAGGTCTGTTAAAGGTTAATGTTCTGCTGACCTTTGGAATTCCCTGGTCCTCTTATTTTTCGCAACCTGTCAGAAAAAGTATTGCATTTTGTGTTACAGAAGGTTATTAATTAGAAAAATGTGTTCTAAGTGGCATTATTCGCTTCAAAAATGTGAAAGCTGTAATTTGATGGTGAATCAGAAAGTCAGCAGTACATTGTATCATATTAATGTCCGTCAGATCTCCATTGTGGTAATATACGGTATTAACATTCTGCTGCTACAAAAGATCTGACAGTTACAGGTCACCTGAGGTCAGCTCCAGGCTCTCAGTTGTAACCCTATATGCCTTATGATAACATTAGTGTGAGAAACTAGTGTGCTGTGTTTTCTGTTTTAGTCAGTTGTAATCTAGCCATTAAAGTAGTTAGACCAAACCATTGTTTTGTGTTATTTAGCAAAACATAACATGGTGTCAGAAGTGAAGATTTTGAAATAACTTGAATTTATGTGATTAAGAAGTATATCTCCATAACAATAATGAAATTTGGATGCACAAATTTGTGTTAATTGTGATATCACAGGAAAATTCAATCAGCCACCTGAAATGGACTTTCATTCCCACCATCCAGCTGAAACTTGGAGAAGCTGGAAGCAGACTATGCAGTTTTACTTAATTGTTTTGCTTGCAGATAAAGAAGACAAAGAAAAATTGTTCACTTATCAAGAAGTTTGAGGACTACTGCAGTCCAAAACAGAACATTACAGTAGAGAGGCACAGATTCAATACATGAATCCAACAAAAGAAAGAAACCATTGACCAATATGTAACTGAACTTAAATTGATTGCAAAGAACTGTAAATTTGAAAATCTACAGGATTAAATGATTAGAGATAGAACTGTCTGTGGGACTAATTCTGAAAAAGAAAAAGAAAGACTTTTACGAGAAGATCAACTTACATTACAAAAAGCACTGGCTTTCTGCAAAGCAGACAAAGAATCCAAAAAGCAGATTCAAAGTATGCAAAATTAAGCAGCTGCATCAGAAATTCATAGTGTGAAAACGAAAAAGAAAAGAAAATGGCACAACCAAAGAAAGCGGAAATGACATACATGAAACCAGACTCCAGATTATTCAACTGTGGTAAATGTGGCAAATTACATGCAAAAGGTGGGTGTCCAGCCTATGGAAAAACTTGTTACAGGTGTAGAAAACAGCATCATTTTCTGAAATGATGCAAGACAAAACGTGTGCATGGTATGCAAGAATACTCAAGTGAAGAGGAAGAAATATCATTTGTAGGAAATGTGACAAAGGCAAACACTGAAATCAGTGACAAAGAATGCTATGTCACTCTGGCTCTTCATGGTACTGATGTCAAATTTAAAACTGAAACTGGCTTGCAAGTAAACATCATTCCAAATCATTTTTTAAACAATGAACATTGACAATGCTGAAGTAAAACTAACCAAGACCTGTCTCACAAGCTACTCGGGTGACAAACTAATTGTCATATGCAAATGCAAATTAAACTGCATGAATCAAGAACTTGAGTTTTATATCACAAAACAAAAAAAAGTAAATATTCATGAGTTCAAAGTGTCTCAAGATTTGCACTTAATAGAAGTTTGCAATGTTCACAGGAACAAGGACAATCATATCGTGAAAGAATTTCCCAGTGTGTTCAAAGGTCTAGGATGCCTGAAACAAAAATATATCGCAATTGACATAAGTGTGAAACCTGTCTTTAATCCACCAAGGAAGGTTCCTACAGCTTTACGAGAACCACTTAAATCAACTTTGGATGAGATGGAATGGAAAAATGTAATATGGACAGTAGATGAACCAACAGAATGGGTCAGTTCATTAGTAATTGTCGAAAAACCCAAATCAAGAAAACTACGAATTTGTCTAGATCCAAGAAATTTGAATCAAGCTATCAAACGATGGCATTGTCAACTTCCTACAACTGAAGATATAACCACAATGGAGCTAAGGTTTTCTCCAAACTAGATGCCAATCATGGTTACTGGCAAATACCCCTGGATGAGGAAAGCCAGTTATTGACAACATTTAACACCCTGTTTGGTAGATACTGCTACCTGAGAATGCCTTTTGGAATTGTATCTGCTCAAGAAGTGTTCCAGAAATGCATGGCACAGTGTTTTGAGGGCCTGCCAGGGGTGGAGGCTGATATAGATGGCATAATTGTTTGGGGAACTTCAAATGAAGATCATGATGGAAAACTGAAAAATGTTTTAAAGAAATGCCATGAAATAAATCTGACACGAAATCTGGAAAAATGCCAATTTGGACTAACAGAAGTGTACTGTGTGGGACACATGTTGACATCATCAGGTATTACACCTGACCCAGAAAAAGTAATAGCAATAACAGAAATGCCCGCTCTGACAGACAAGAAAGGAACTGAATGATTACTGGGTATCGTCAACTACCTATCTAAATTTATCCCAAATATGTCTACAGTGACAGAGCCAATCAGAGCACTTTTGAAAAGTGACACTGAATTTGTTCAGGAAACTACACAGAAACATGCATTTGAAGAGATCAAACAGATTCTAAGCAAAGAACCTGTGTTGAAATACATTGATGTTAAGAAGCCTGTCGTTGTTAGTTGTGATGCATTAAAATCAGGACTTGGAGCAGTGTCAATGCAGTCAGGCAAACCCATAGCATTTGCATCAAGGTCTTTGACAGATGCAGAAACAAGGTATGCACAGATCGAAAAAGAACTGCTTGCTGTGCTATTTGGTCTTGAAAGATTTAATCAATATACTTATAGTCATCAAGTACAAGTTGAATCAGACCATAAACCTCTGGAATCGATCCTCAAGAAACCTCTATCTGCCGCACCGCCTAGACTTCAGAGAATGCTTTTAAGACTGCATAAGTACAGTTTTGACTTAACGTATTGTCCAGGGAAAAGAGTTAATTGTAGCAGATACATTGTCAAGAGCATACAGACAGACAAACACATCTGAGATGAACATGGATAGTGAAATCGAGTGCTATGTGCACATGATCATGTCAAATATACAGATTGCAGATACACAGTCAGAAGCAATAAAGAATGGAACTGAACGTGATAATAAAATGACAAAATTATGAGAAATGATTCAAATGGGATGGCCAAATGATAAAAATCTCGTACCTTTTGAAATTAGAAATTTCTGGAACTGCCGAGATGAACTTTCAGAAATGGATGGATTAGTTCTAAAAGGAGAGAAGATTGTAATACTAGATGCTCTTCAGAAAGAAATGCTAAAAGAGTTGCACAAAAGTCATATGGGCATTGAGAAGACAAAGCAAAGAGCAAGAGACATTATATACTGGCATGGCATGAATGCACAGATTGCAGACACAGTATCAAATTGTTCTTCTTGCCAGGAATACAGAAAGTCAAATCAAAAAGAATTATTGTTGTCTACACAACCTACTGCACCATGGGAAATGGCTGGAACAGATTTATTTATGTGGAATAATTACAACTATGTCTTAATAGTAGACTATTGCTCCAGATATTTTGAAGTTGCCAAGTTAGCAAATACATGAGCAAGCACAGTAATCACACACACAAAGTCAGTTTTTGCAAGACATGGAATACCATGAGAAGTAAGGAGTGAAAATGGACCACAGTTCTCCTCAAAAGAAATGGTCAGTTTGCAAAAACCTGGGGATTCAGACATACTACGTCAAGTCCCAAGTATCCACAGTCTAATGGTTTAGCAGAAAGAACCATTCAAACTGTCAAATGAATTCTCAATAAGACAAAGAAAGACAGAAACGATCCATATTTATCAATACTGAAGTATCAAAATACACCAACTGATGATATAGGATCTCCGGCACAAATACTGATGAGTCGAAGACTTTGATCAACTTTACCAACATACAGCTACATCCGCAAGTTATAAAAAAAAGAAACCTAAAGTGGAAACTGGGTGAAAAGAAAAATCAGCAAAAGAAACAGTATGACTGAACATCTAAAGAACTTCCAAATCTGACTTCTGGAGATGAAGTAAGAATCAGAAAAGATCTTTGGGAACCAACTGTCGTCGTCACAAAAAGTAGCACTCCAAGGTCGTATGATGTGAAAACCCAGGATGGTGCTATATACAGGAGAAACCAAAGACATCTTTACAAACAAAAGAGACACTACCAGAGATATATGATACATACGAAGATACTAACAAGGATGTCACTGAACTGAATGACAAGATGCCATTAATGAATCAAACCAGACAGAAGAGATTCAAACAAGGAGTGGACATCTAATAAATAAGCCTGCAAGATACAGAGATTTTGTTATGTGAACTTGATAATTTTTCTGAGTTATATTGTGTCTTGTGAATATTAGAAACTGGAAGTGGTCAAAGGCATAATAATATATCTGTAATATCACATCAGTTTATATGTAGTGATAACAACTGGATTGAAGAACAAAATATTAGGACTATATATTTTAATGGCAATGCCAATATATCACCATGTACTTGTTTTCATGAGTATAAGAATGATTGTGAATGTCATAGGGCCAGAACTTAATTTTAACTACAACTTTTCCAACTCATCAGAATCTATCTGAAATATATATTCATGTGCAAAATAGAACTTTGTCAAGTTTAAATACAATTACAAAGAAAAGGAGAAATGAATATGTGAATTTAAAAGAAAAGCACAAAACTCATTTTTAGGGAGAGCTGTTGTAATATATGTTCTTAACATTCTACTGCTACAAAAGATCTGACAGTTACAGGTCACCTGAGGTCAGCTCCAGGCTCTCACTCAATTGGAACCCTATATGCCTTATGATAACATTAGCGTGAGAAACTAGGGTGTGTGTGTGTTTTCTGTTTTAGTCAGATGTAAATCTAGCCATTAAAGTAGTTAGACCAAACCATTCTTTTGTGTTATTTAGCAAAACATCCATTATATGGAGAACTCGATTTTAAGGAGACTGGGATGCTACCTTAATAATTAAAGACTGGAACTTTATTCTAAAGCTTACCCACACACCACAACCCAAAACAAACAAACAATAACAACGTAACTAGGGGCACTTCAGTCGGGCCGAATGCCACCATTTTACTATTTTTGTACAGAGAGGGTACCCCTCATTACCGGGCTCCCATTCTTTTAACTTTGATTGGATAATTTCATGAATAGCTGGAAAATATTATGTCATAACCTGTGCAAAGGAAACCATTTGGCTTTTGTTTGAAACTATACATTATTGGTAAGAATTTGATACGGCTCAGAGAAAAATTTTCCTGAAAAACCCACAAAATGTGGATCAGGGAGGGTTTCATGCTGGAGATGTTTTATTTATGTCTAAATGTGGAATGAGTCAAGAACTTTATGGTACTTATCTTTGTTTCATGGGAATAAATAGTAGCCTTCAAAACTTTAAAAGTAATTTTTTTTTAATTACATGGTAGGGTTTTTTAAAGTTTTGAAGGCTTCTCACAGCTCAGGTTGTTGTAGCATCCATACTCTCTGCATTAACAGCTTCATTTGTCTGTGATTTTATCATTATTTTATACTGTTTAAAAAATAAGTTCATATTATGACAAAAAAATACCTACACAATCCAACTGTGCAATAAAGCAACAACAAAATTAAAAAAAATAAAAATAAAAAGTATATACAGTACTGTATTTAACTTTTCATAGGTAATATTAGAGAAAAAAATATTTTATGTAAACCTGCATGCATAAAAACAATATTTTTTAGATGAATTGGTCTAAAAACAAATTCTCATACAGGTAGGCATTTATAAAAAATAAATACCTGGATTGCTACATTGTCGTTATAGTTTTTTTTAAAGGAGGTGGATGTTACCAATCCCTTTTGTTTTTCACTTTCACATGAATAAAACACGAATAAAGACAAGCTTTTCACATAATTTGGCTTTTAGATTGGACATACACTCATCATTGTAAATTCTGAGTAATTAAAGCTGCAAATTCTGTATTAGCTGAGGCACATTTTCCCAAAATTTCCTTTTATATACCATGTACATTTGTAAATTATACTTCAAAAACAGTCTGGTTATATTCTCAAGTGACTATTTCATTAATTAACCCCCCAAAAAAGCATTCCATTACTGGATTTGTATTCAATATATACACTGTACAAAAAATGCTCACTTTTTGGAGAAATTTTTTGTGTGCAGGTAATAAAATGTTGTTTGCTCTTGCTATGAGCAAAAACCATGAAAAGGGTTATATTTTATTTGCTAATTATTATTTCTGATGCTCTGACCTTCTCAAAAATACCATATTTATTACCCGAGATGAAATTTTAAATTTGGCCCGTTATCCCTAAACAAACAAAAATTTATGTAACTTACCCCCAGCAAGCAAAGTTTCACCTCCCGGACAGCCATAATGTTTGAAATTTCACCTAATTACGCATTCTTAGAATGCGTTCATGTTTTTTCCTAAAGTTACGGACAAGCGGTCACCTTGGTCTCTAGTATTTCAAGTTTACACAGTAGCAACGCTTATCGACAATTATACGGATCCTGTACAGTACAGAAAATGATTTGGTAAAACTATGAAACTTATGTTAATTATATCTATGTGATGGACGTATATTTCATTTGAATGCTAAATCATGTTTCAATCCGTCTCCATGAGTTTCAATTTAGGTTGACCAATTTTCATCCAATTCAATTATAAATGTTAAAGGAAGTGGAAACTACTTTATACTTTCGACCATTTTGAAGTAACATTATAACTATACTATATGACAATCACGTGACATTCGGAGGCTGTTAGAGTTACTCCCCTTCGATTGCACGATAGTGATTTTTAAAAAGAAAAATTGTATACATCTGTGGTTAAAATAACCAGTTCTGATACATTCCAGTATTAAAAAGGTTGGAAGAGGGCATTAAGGCAAAAATATATATGGCAAAAATGGCATCATACTGTATGTGACGATGGAAAACAAAAATGCACAAAGTCCAGGGTTACCGATTTTTTTAATAAAAATTCGTAAATTTATTTGCATGGACGAAACAAATTCCTAAATTGTAGGAAATACATAATAAAATTGGTAGAAGTATCACAAAAATAGATCTTTCAATAATTTTAATTACATTTTTCTGAAAACCGTTCCTCCAAATTTCAATATTTTCAAATATCAGCCACAATGAGAATAAACAATAATGCAGGTATTTGAAATAATTCCTTGGTTTCACAATGTAAATGTCGTTACAGAATTAAAAAAATAAAATAATAATAATAAAAAATAAAAAAATTGAAAAAAATTCTCTGCTAGGCATTATATGTCAGCATACCCACAACTATAATATCCACATAATGCGGAGACAAAAGAAAATAAAAAAAAAAAAATAAAAAATAAAAAAATTAAACAATGCTCGCGTGCAGTGGAAGCTGCTGGAGGCAGCAGGTTCTCCTTGTTTTGCAATATGAAATTGGGGCCCCGAGTGGCCGAGTGGTCTAAAGAGTTTTCCGTTAAGGATCACTGCCATCTCACCTCTGTCTGCGTGGGTTCGAGTCTAGGATTCGGCGAATGTGGATATGTGAGAAAGCTTGCCAGTAGCTTCTCGGGGGTCGGTGGTTCTTTCCGGGGATTTCCCGGTTTCTTCCTCCACTATTAATACTGGCCGCCATGTATAGCCTATCGTGTGCTGAAAAATGGCGTTAAGCCCCACAACAACAACATGAAATTGTTGATTTTTTTTTTGTTTTTTTTTTTTTCAGATACTAAAGACAATCTGAAATGTCCAGTTACTGATGCAATGCAGGAATTTGAAATAAGAAGTTAATTGGCACGGCTGAGAGGGGACAATTACTATATAAGTGGCAATCTGAATTTTCAGACAGTCGAATGAAGGGATTCATGATCTGTCTGAAACGGGGTTATATTTCCTTTTCATGTGTCTAGCATGGGGTAAATATTAATAGTTAAATGTATTTTCAACAGGAATTAAAAGCACGAGATTAAAGGATATAAGACGATCATAGTGACATTAATAATTTCTTTATTTTTATAGGTTCTTCTCGGCTTATTTCCCACGTTAGTGAATGTGGTATTCAAGATTAAAGCATATGTCTGTAATGGGATGTCAAAACCTGCTTGGAACAGGCATGGGGTCCAAAACCTCCAGCGAAACCCAAATTTCAAATCAATGGCACATAAAACAACTTGTATAGATATTACATGCATCCAGTATACACACCACAAAAATATAAATGCAAATTGTTATAAGTGCTTGTGTTTTTAAACGAACAGCATACCATGGCACAGAAAATGTTTCAATGCCAGTCTGTCTAATACTTTATGAAAAAAACTATTAAAAAGAACTCAATTTTTTAATTTTCTCTCCGTGACAAGCTCCGCCTGCGATCTTAACCAATGCACTTCAAAGTATTTTACAAAGAATAATACATGCAAATACAGATGAAATAGCATTATGAATGAAAAAATGAATCAATGAGTCAATGAATCAATGATGGTACTACTTGTTTCAACTGAAGAACATTCATCGTAGGCGAAAAATAACAATCCTTGTTTCGATTGTTACATGTAGGCTCGTACAAAAGTAAAAAACAAAAAGAAAAGAGTGAAGTCAACAAGTTTTGTAAATTTAACAAAATAATTTATTTCCCTAGAAAACAAGATAAAAATATGAAATAGGACTTACGGTTTGTGAATATAATCCAAAAATTAATCCTACAATTCAAAAATATAAGTCCTATCACTAAACAGTTCTAATTGAATCCAGGTTCGAATCTTGATGAAGTTCCAATATGGAAGGCGATGACGTTAGATGAGGTCGTTGTACTGATGGAAACAGTTCCTCATTGAAACACAATTTATAATGTTCTGTTTAGAATTCCAGAATGAATTTCCACTGAATGTTTTTGTCCCAGAATTTTCATAAAGAAAAGCACTTGTATTGTTTTCTAGAGAATTTAAATTATTAAATTCCAAAAAATAGATGAACTTCAGAACAAACTGGCAACAACAATAAAAACCTCTTGAGCGCTCAAGGTTTCAAATACGACTGAATAAAAAACTCTGAGAATGAGTATTAAAACCCCAATTTTAGATCACATGGTGGCCCACGTGGTCACCCAGATAGAACAACGCAATAAAAGCGCACAGCCGATAGACACGTAAGCCTTAACGAATCTTACTTTAAGATTCAATTTTAAAAAAAGTTATTTACAAATTAGAGCTATCACGCAAGCAGATCATGACCTTGGTAATAGCCAATCGTTTCCACTCGATGTTTACAAAATTTGCGAACCAGGGTGAGCTAAAAATTGTGCTGAAGTAACTGTTATAATCTAATCGGGTCAAGCCAATTTTAGGAAAAGAGATTCAAATCCAACGAAAATTATCATTACAATAAAATGTAATGAAACAAAATAATGACATAAAAAAGAATTTAAAACTAACACACAAGCAATTAAATTACATATTCGTAACACTTCCCCCATAAAGAAAAAGAAAGATTTATGTAATAAAGCTTTCTTTTTACCATATGTAAATATACATGCGGTAAAACAAAATTACATAAGAAAACTCTTATGAATTACACAAAGTGTACATGAAATAATATTTTATACACAGGAAAGTGCGTCTGCAATCAAATTGTCCTTTCCTTTGATGTGCCTGATGTCAAGATTATATTCTTGCAAAAATAAACTCCACCTTAATAATCTTTGATTTTTATTTTTCTTCTTGTCGATGAAAGTAAGGGGGTTGTGATCACTAAACACAACAACCGGAGAAGGAGCTGAGCTAATGTAAACTTCAAAATGCTGTAATGCCAGTATTAAAGCCAAACATTCCTTCTCGACTGTTGAGTAATTTCTTTGGTGCTTATTTAATTTCTTAGAGAAATAGCACACTGGGTGATCAACACCATTTCTATCTTCTTGAATCAATACCGCTCCAACCCCAACATCACTTGCATCAACAGATAATTTAAAAGATTTATTGAAATTTGGAGCTGTTAGAACCGGCGCACTTTTGAGTATTGCTTTTAACCTATCAAAAGCCTCCTGACATTTTTCAGTCCAAAGAAACTTGTTTTTCTTACTTAACAAGTTTGTCAGGGGTTCAGCAATTATAGAAAAATTGGAACAAAATTTCCGATAGTATCCAGCCATATCCAAAAATCGCATCATTGCTTTTTACTGACAGGCACAGGGAATTCAGAGATAGCCTTGACCTTAGCATCTATAGATTTAACTTAACCATGTCCCACAATATGTCGTAGAAAAATTACACAAGCACGGCAAAACTCACTTTTAGATAAATTGATTGTCAAATTTGCATCAGAGAGTCTGTCAAAGAATTTCCGAATCGTAGCTAGATGTTCTTTCCAGGTGTCGTTGTAGATGATGACATCATCAATGTAAGCATCACAATTACCTAGACCAGACGTAATCATATTCATCAAGCGTTGAAGAGTACTTGGGGAACCCTTCATCACTTATTGATAAAATCCATCTGGAGTTACAAATTCCGAAATTTCTTTTGCTCTTTCCGTAGTGGAATTTGCCAAAATCCTTTCAGAAGGTCAATTTTGGTGTCATACTTGGTATTTCCAATTTTATCAATACAGTCATCTATTCCTGGTAATGGAAATGAATCTGTTTTTGTCACACTGTTCACCTTCCTATAATCAGTGCACATACGGAAAGTTTTATCTGGTTTCAGAACAAGTATACATGGTGAACTCCAGTCACTTTTTCTGGGCTCTATGAAATCGTTCTCCAGCAAATATTGAATTTCCTTTTTCAAGTATTCCTGTTTGAGAGGGTTCATCCTGTATGGGTGTTGTTTCACAGGTTTTGAATCTACAATTTCAATGTCATGAAAATTTTTGTTTGTCCTCGTAGGAATATCTGGAAATAAGTGCTCATATTCGACTAATAACTGTTTAAAGTTCATTTATTTCTTGTTCTTGCAAATGTAAAAGTTTCTGGTCCAGATTTTTCATACTTTCCGAATTCCGAAGATCTGTTGCTCCAAGATCAACAGAGTCCGATTGAATTTCTTCACTTAAATCCTCAGTTTGTGGGAAAGGTACAACTAAATTAATTGCATGATTTACTTAGCTATCTCTCTCAATATAGTAGTACTCCATTAATTTATTTAGATCAGAGTACTATTATTATAATTTAACTCATTCATTTTCTTCCAAACTTTGTAAGGGCCGTAAAATCTAATTTGAGGAAAATTCTGAAGAATAAGCAAGAGAGAATGAACTCTATTACAAGATTCAAAACTTCTCTCAAGTAAAGTTCTGTGAAAACATAATTTCACTTTTGACTTGAATTGCTGAGTGCCAAATTCAAGCATGACTAGCTGGAAAATTCCAGACATAAAATTTGACATTTGACCCGATTGGACAGATATAGGAAGGCCAAATTGAGTAAAAAACTTTTATCAAAGCTTTTACAATGGTTTTGCTTTTAATATTCCTCAAAGGAATTGCCTCTAGGAATCTTGTTGACGCACACATAATCGTCAACAAATATTGGTTGCCTGACTTGGTCTTAGGTAAGGGACCAACACAATCTTCCATTATTCTGCTAAATGATTCGTCAAATTCAGGAATAGGTTGCAGATGAACCTTAGGTATCTTCTGATTGGGTTTTCCTACCATTTGACAAGTATGACAAGATCTACTAAATTTGAAAACATCACTTTTGATTTTTGGCCAATAAAAGTGAGTCAAGATCTTGTGATAAGTTTTATTTATCCCTAAATGAGCAGCCAGAGGAGTTTCATAGGCCAAACTAAGCATTTCCTATCTGTAAGATTTTGGAACTAGAATCTGATAGTTCACTGACCACTCGTCACCAGCAGATACTTCGGGAGGTCTCCATTTTTTCATAAGAATTCCATTTTTAATGAAATAACAGACAGGTACTTCAGTGGCTTCAGTTTCATTAATGGCCCTCTGAAACAAACAGGAGATCTCAGGATCTTTTTTGTGTTCGACGACAAGTGATTGTCATTTGTCACCCTGATTAGATAAAAGAGAACGAGTAGTTAAAAGAGGATCACTGTGATCAATACCTTTTGATTGATCCAAACAATGAGTGAAAGTGACCTCATCAAAACCCTAACCAATACATGTGTCAGCTAAAGGAATACTTTCCTTATCAAAATCATTCTTAAGAGCTTTCTTTGCCATAGCTCTAGTAACTGCACAAGCTGGGTATAAATCAGGGTATTCTTTTTCAATAGGATCAACTTTCTGATCCAAAGAAGGCTTGTTAGTTACAAATGGATTAACCACAACCTTATCTCCAGCTATGTCGTTGCCTAGTAACAAATGAATGCCCTGAACGGGTAAAGAATACATTATTCCGACTGTCACAGGTCCTGAAACTAAGTCTGATGACAAATTTACACAATGGAGAGGAACATTAACAAAGCCGCATTCTACTCCCTGAATGAGAACACTCTCATTAGAAGAAGACTTCTCAGAAAAAGGCAAAGTACCTGATAATAAAAGACTCTGAGAAGCTCCTGTGTCCCTTAAAATTTAAATAGGGATAGGATTGGCCAAATCACCCAAAAGTGATATAGAACCCTTCGACATGAATGGTTCATAATTCTCCATAATAAAATCAGACTAGGTTTTTTGAGACCCAAGAAATGTATTGTTTTCGATACATGACCGTGACCTTGACCTCTTAGAAATAAGAGCATTTGGGATAGGTCTGTCTTGATTCTGAAGCCTATATTTCAATTTGAAGCAATCAGAAATGACGTGTACTTTTTTTCTTGCAATAGGTACACGTAGGAATAAACAAGGATTTCGAATCAAGTTTATCAGAAGCTTGATTTTTAAAAGTTGTGCCAGATTGAGTTTTAGAAGGAGTCGTATTAGACTGAAACACCTTTCTACTAGTAGACGGCTGAATGAATGATTTGCCTACAACAGGAACTTTATGAGTTAAAGAATACTTGTCAGCAGCAAGAGCAGCATTTTCCAAGGTATCGATCTCATGCTCTTCAAGATGAGTTTTAATGACATGAGGAATACAGTTCTTGAACTCTTCAAGTAATACAAGTTGTTCGAGACTTTCATAATCATGTTCAACTTTCTCGGCTAAGCACCATCTCTGAAATAACTGCTCTTTTTCTCTTGCAAATTCAACATAAGTTTGTCCAGCTTCTATTTTTATAGTTTCTGAATTTTTGCCGATAAGCCTCAGGGACTAACTCATACCCCTTTAAGATGCATTCCTTAACCACATCATAGTCAGAACTTTGCTGTAGTGACATTGAAATGTAAATATCACGAGCTCTACCAGTAAGTAAACATTGCAATAATAGAGTCCAGTACTCCCTTGGCCATTTCAAATTCTCAGCAATTTTTTCAAAATAAGAAAAATAGCTGTCTACTTCTTTTTCCAGAAAAGGGGGTGCTAACTTGATTTTTCTTATAACATCAAAAGTAGGGGAGTGTTTTCCTTTTGCCAGCTCTATTCTTTCATTTTAATTTGAAATTCCCTTTCATCCTTCATTTTTGCATTTGCATATCTAATTTTTCGTTCTCAAATTGCATTTGTCTCTCTCTCTCTCTCTCTTCTCTTTCTCAAATTGCAATTTCATTTGTTTATCAATCTCTCTTTCCTATCTCTCTTTCTCCTCTTTCTCAAATTGTAATTGTTTATCTTTCTCCCATTCTTGAAATTACAATTGCAATTGCTTCTCTTCTAATTGCAACTGCAATTGTTTCTCTCTCTCCTCTTTCTGAAGCTCGAGCTTCCTTAACTCCAATTCCATCTTGTATTTCATTTTTAATTCTTTTACTTTTATGTCAGCGTGTGATACCGACTTACTGACCGAAGCCAAAACACTTTTATCAAGAACATTCTTCTCTACCAAATACTGAATCAAAATGTTTTTAATTTCTTGTTTCGTTAAGGAAGATTTTGCTTCAGAAAGATCGTATTTTCTGGCAAGTTCAAGCAACTCATCTTTTTTCAGACCATCCAACTGCTCCTGAGTAGGACTAGAAAGAAAAGTCTCTACTTTTAATGACATTGTGAATGAAAGCCTGTTGTTTTCACTAAAGATTTCAAACAAAATGTAAAATAGTACTTGGGATTTAAATACTAGGGGAATTTAAATTTCAAAAAACAATTTTCTGAAATATTTTAGCCAATATTCATATATCCCGGACGAGCCCCCACTTTTCTCTTGTTGCGTGTAGGCTCGTACAAAATTAACGAAAGGAAAGAGTGATGTCAACAAGCTTTGTAAATTTAACAAATAATTTATTTCCCTAGAAAACAAGATAAAAATATGAATTAGGACTTACGGTTTGTGAATATAATCCAAAAATTTAATTTTAGAATTGAAAAATATAAGTCCTATCCCTAAACAGTTCTAATTGAATCCAGGTTCGAATCTCGATGAAGTTCCAATATGGAAGGCGATGACTTCAGATGAGGTCGTTGTACTGATGGAAACAGTTCCTCATTGAAACACAATTTATAATGTTCTGTTTAGAATTCCAGAATAAATTTCCACTGAATGTTTTTGTCCCAGAATTTTCATAAGGAAAAGCACTTGTGTTGTTTTCTAGAGAATTTAAATTATTAAATTCCAAAAAATAGATGAACTTCAGAACAAACTGGCAACAACAATAAAAACCTCTTGAGCGCTCAAGGTTTCAAATACGACTGAATAAAAAATTCTGAGAATGAGTATTAAAACCCCAATTTTAGATCACATGGTGGCCCACGTGGTCACCCAGATGGAACAACGCAATAAAAGCGCACAGCCGATAGACACGTATGCCTTAATGAATCTTACTTTAAGATTCAATAAAAAAAAAAGTTATTTACAAATTAGAGCTATCACGCAAGCAGATCATGACCTTGGTAATAGCCAATCGTTTCCACTCGATGTTTACAAAATTTGCGAACCAGGGTGAGCTAAAAATTGTGCTGAAGTAACCGTTATAATCAAATCGGGTCAAGCCAATTTTCGGGAAAGAGATTCAAATCCAACGAAAATTATCATTACAATAAAATGTAATGAAATAAAAAAATAAAATAAAAGAGAATTTAAAACTAACACACAAGTAATTAAATTACATATTCGTGACACGATGAACAGGGCACGAAACTTCGACGAAATTGCTGTTATTTCTATGATTATTGTACGATATCAGAAACACACACACACACACACACACAGATAGAAAGAAAAAATTCATTTGCCGAGAGCCCGGGGAATCTAAAATTGATGCCGGGCAACACTTTTTCCCGATGTGTAAGCTCAGTCGGAAATTATTATTTCAAAATGATCGTGCTAAACGTTTTAATGAAATTTTATATATTTTCCAGCGACAAACAGTTGCATCTCTATGTCCAGAAAGCAGGGTGCCCAAATGATCTCCGTAAAATTCCGTAACTGAGTGTTGGTTGATCGCTGTCGGTATGAGGTCACACCAGTGCCGGAGTAAGGCCTTCCAGGGCCCGAAGCACTGAAAATATTATGGTTCCCCTCACCTCCTAGAAAAGGTGCAACTAAAAAAAAAACTAAAAAAAAAAAAAAAAA
>JAECUM010021803.1:0-60247 GCA_016617855.1 Megalonaias nervosa | reverse complement strand
GTGTTCTTAGTCTCCTCCCGTCCACCCGGGTTCTGGTGTCGACCCCACACTGGCTATCTCCCTTTTTTCGGTGGCTGCCTCGTTCTTTAGTCTCCTCCCATCAAACCGTGTTTGTCAATGGTTTTCCGGTGTAAATCTCTTCATACCAGCAGCGTGTATATTTACTCAATGAAGGATTGTTCGAATTCAGCAGCATACTACAGCATGTATTTGGCCACGTTGTTTTGTTATGTGGTCCTATGTGCAGCACGTGTTCCTACTTCTTCACGCCTACACCCTTTCATTGCGTTCCTGATACGCCGATCCTGCCTGCTCGCTGTCCACCGCCTGAATGAATGTGGCGCAAATGATTGATTGATATTTGAATTAAAGTGGCTCCCGCACATAGTGCATATGACACTAATTTATTCCTGCACAGCAGGATGATTAATTATTCCTGGGAAAATGAATTTGAGCCACATCCCCAGGCATTTATGGACTCAAAGAATGCTGATTAATTAAGTCCCAAACGACCTGAATGGAAGGCATTCTTGAGTGGGAATAGACACAACACACACACAAGTTAAATCTGAATTTTCAGTGCGACCTGCCGCAGTACTAGGTGTCAACCAAGTGGCGCAAATGATGAACGCTACATTTATATACTTCAAGCACGGACGTGAAGGAAAACATACCCTCTCACCAACTACCAATATCACCTACCAAACAATCCACAGAGATAGTAGTTCTAACCTAAAATATATTTTTTACAAGCCAAGTCACTAATACCAAACGTATGCGCGCAAACATACACACGCACAAAAACAAAGACACACACACACACAAACACACAAACGCTAATTTTTTGTACTTAGGGAGAAGTGTTTTTTGTTAAGGAAAAAACAAATACACATACACACACAAACGTCCGTGCACACACATACACATACACACACACACACACACACACACACACACGAAATCATATTATTGGCAACTTGATTAGTCTCTCTTTTCTAGAGATATGGTTAGCCCTGAGAAGGGCTGTTTTTGTGAGCTCCAAATACACCTTTCAATGCTGGCACCGTGCAGGCCGGGCACCACACACACATCTCCTACTCCAGTCGTTCTCCCAATTAATGCGTGTGGTTGGGAGTGCAGATGGTTGATGAGTGGTCTCATCATCCCAGTTTTCACTTTGAGGGATAGTGAATACTTGTTCCCTCTGCCTTCTCCTATGTCAGACCCGGGGATGATGAGGTCTCTGCGGCTCCCACTCTTGCCGCTGTCTCTCCAACTCTTCTTCCCAGTTTTCCATCTGGGGCACAGCTGCTCTTGGTACTGGTGGTAGCGATTGTGGCTGTGAATGATGTGGTGGCGGTGGAGGTGGTAGTAGTGGTGTTGGTGTCATGACTTCAGGCTTCACCTCACACTGAGGCCTAATCATGAGGTGAGGTAGGATCCTTTCTTCTTTTCCTTCTCCTCTTCTTTCTTTTTCTCTCCTCCTCTTCTTCAATTTTGGCTTCCTCCTGGATCTCCTTCATAGCCAGATCATCCAGGAGTCACCTGGTATATTCCAGGTGCATCTGGAGTTCTAAACGTTTGGCAATTCTACTCATGTTGTTGAACTTGATACGTAACGATGGGTAGCCAGACTGACGAATGATGCGATTTATATGCCTGAACCACGCACGTGAAGGAAAACTCTCCCGTTACACAACAACTAACAATACCCACATCACCATCAAAACATGGAACGCGCGGACCCAAAAGAAGCACTCAATTTCACTTTTTTAAGCTACAAACACACTTTATTACCACTGATACATATAAAATCCACATAGACTATCTTACAAGTCAGGGAAACGAAGTGCTTACAGGGCACGTCAATCCCATCACTTACAAACACACACACACACACACACACACACACACACACACACACACACACACACACACACACACACACTATCTTACAGATCAGGGAAACGAAGTGTTTATAGGCACACTTCTATTTTTTACCTACAGACAAACGCAAGTGCAAACATTTTTGGCAATTTGACAACTATGTCTTTTCTAGATTGTTGGGGTAGCCCTGAAAAGGGCTGTTTCGCTTGGGGTTGTGGCAACCTCTTATCGTCTAAGATTGCGACTTCGTCTGGCTACAGGCTTTCCCACGGGATACGGTCTGCTTCTTCGGAAGGAGAAGAACTCCTTTGTGTCTACACGACAGTCCACAAAGCCTCTGTCTGGCTCCTGCGGTTGTTGTTGTTGCTGCTGCTTCTGTTGCTGCTCTCTCTGCTGTTTCTGAGGACTGCACTTCTCGGTCCATTTTTCTTCCTCCTTTTTTATTTCTTCTTTAAAGACCTCTTCTATCAGGTATTGCGCCACTTTCAGCATCCTGACATTTTCAATCTCATCAGACTTTGGCATCAGGTTTTGCTTGACACGATGCAACTGGACGTGTGTTTTGTTTAGCTTTGCCACTTTCGAAGACATCTTTACAAGCTGACGAGTCAACAATGGATGGCTAGACTGGAGACTACCCCATTTATATGTCTCAAGCGCGGACGCCATTGAAAACATCCCTGCGGTTTTTTGGTAGGAACGCTATAGCTCATGGTGAGGGACAGAGAGAAGTTAAAGAGCATAGATAGTGATTAAAAATTTTTAAAACAAACCACCAACAATAATTTTTGGATAACAGTTTTATTCAAACAACCAACAACCAACAAATAATATAACATTAACACATATATTTTTCAAACAACCAATTGTAGACAAGGTTCACAACGTTGTGAAGTCAAATTAGACTTCGACTGATGGAGGTCATTTAGCCATTGATGTACACTACGTTTCCTAGCTAAAAACAAGAGATATCCATAATGGTCACAAAACCATCTATCTACTTTTTCATCGTTTCTAGAAGAGTCACGATCAAAATAAGTCACTAAATGTTTTAAGGGATATCCAAGGCTGCGTTGATGAAGGAAATATACATAATATTGTCCATGCAACATGGAATCTGGGCCTTGTATTTTCACATTATTGAATAGTGTCGTCTTGGCATTTCTTCTCATAAAGTCGATGATGTTGTCTTCCAAAGGCGGTAATCCATACGAATCAAAATACTCCACACAGGCATCGTGGGGAAAGCAGACGGCTACCCAGTGGGTTCCTGGGAGATGACTGCCGTCCGTGTAGATGACATCAGCTTGATGGTCTTTAGGTTTGCGATGAGGAAGTTCATCTTCAGAGTACATGACAGGATTCCAAGAAGCGGTGTACGAATTGTTTTACAAAAGGTAATAAAGTTCCCAGGTATCCATTTTCATTTGTTTTTTCTTTTTTTCACAGGTAATGACAAGTCATCAATTCAGTCCTGGCTTTTTGCTTGAAAATCTCTGTCACGTAATCGGCGCTTCGCTTTGTCTCCGTACTCTGGGCCAAGAGAAATTCGATGCGATGGATCTCTTGAGCATTCAATGGAGGGGAGGAATGATCACTCAATTCCTTATACCACTGATGCAACACTGCTTCTTCCGAGATGAGACCCCAAGCGTCATCCAGATACTCATCCAATTTTTCTTCTTTACTCATCATCAGACATTTATCGTGTTGAATTTGACTGGGATGATCGTTTTGACATCGATAGCAATCTTTCTCGGTCAACCCTGTAATTGTTTCTGCCAGGTGTTTGGCAAAACAGGATACTAAATGTTGATCTTGTTCTGGTCATCTGGTCATTACCATCACCTCTTCGTCTTTGTCTTTTTTAGTGGGTGGTTCTGCATCCAAGATATCCTCCCATTCCATTGCAAAGATTCACTACCATTCAAAGAGGGATAAGAGTCTTCCATAGCTTCTAATAGTCTAGAATGACTTCTCTCAAACTGTTGACTTCTATCGTATTGTCGAATTCGGCATACAAGATGACGTTCACCGTCTCGGCGAGAGCTGTAGTAAACTGAAGTTCCAGATTTTATAGGGTGGAAATGTCCCTCGTCGCTGCTTTGGTCTGGAGTGAAATCAAAAGCCCACAAAGCGTAAACTATTGCATAATCATCGTACGAAATGCCGTGACTACTCTTGGTCCCTATCTGTCCGGTAGCTTCGTACAGAGACAAGTAAGACCTCAAGTAATTTTTCTTGTCAAAGTCAGGTTCGAACGGTCTGGTACACAAGATCTTGCTATCTCGACTGACTTCAATCTTGGACACGTTGTAATGCTCAAACTCGAAAGGAATTTGATCGGGGGCTCTGTTGAGGGTTGCATTGCTAACGATGCCGAATATTAATCATTTGGGTAACTGTCCTTGCAACAGATGATCTTCGATCTTGGATCGGAGTCCAGAGGCAATGGTGAAAGTGTTCACTTCCTCTCGTCGTATCGGATACATGGCGGTCGTTCTGCTCAGTGTGTGACTGATGTCGTTTCCCACTTCAGGTAACACTTCCACGAGTCGTACGTAGAGTCTGGCTTCTTGGATGACTATTTCGTAATTGGCAGCAATTGCCATCAAATGGCTTCGATTCAGTCTTAGGCGGACATCCACTCTGTTCAGCAAATACTTCTCTTGTAACCACATGTCCAAATACAAACGATCCATTAGTTCTAAACTCTGCCCATCTTTGATTTTGATTCGTCGGTCGTTGAATCCCATATTGTGATTTGGTTCTTTATCTGTAATCAAATTGGTGACTTTGAATTTGCCTACCGTGTCAGAATTCCATACCACGCAAGCATCCAGATGAGTGTTTTTGGCTTCTTTTCCGTACGTCAAGAGATTTTCTAGGTACGCTCGGTAAGGATAAGTATCCATACTGCTATTCACCAGTTTGTTATTCAAGCACAAATCCACTTCGTTGAACAAGTAAAGCATGAAATTGTTGACGGCAGCTACTCCCTCGTTGCCGTCTATAGAATTTCCAGTCGGATCGAGAACTTTGACTTTCAGGTACAAGTAAGTGCTATTCAGATCGATGTAATCTTCGGACTGTCCTTTGATTTCAAATTTGATGAGGGCTGAGGTCGTCAAAGAGGAGACGGGATTAAATTCTACCCATTGGGATTCTTGTATCGTGATCATAGTAGGTGGCATGGCAAACAGATCCAGTTCTGACCTGGAACATTAGCAAGACTCTCGGTGAATCATTTTTTTCTCTCTGTTATTTAATAATCAAAGACTTCAAATTCTCGGACGGTTCTTCTTTTCTTGGTCTTTCTAGCTGTGTATGTGTGTGAAGTCGTCTGGAGGAGTGTCTTCTAAGTCTCTTTCTGTCCTGTCCTTGCTGTGGCGTCAGGGAAACAGAAATGCTTGACTGGGCAGCTTCAAGTGAATTTATTGGAGTTTCTCGTAGGCCCAAAATGTTTTTGCCAGTTTGAAGCAAGACATTTTTGCCTGCTCTCAAGTAGGCTTGTTTATGGTTTTGTTTGTCGATGATGACATTTTGGAGAAATTCTTTCCCTTGCGTCAAAGCAGCATTTTTCAAGGCGTGCAATCCTCGTGTCACCATCGGTTTCAAAACCGGGGCCACCGAACGAAAACGCCGATTTCAGCATATATACTGAACCATGTCCTCGCTGTCGAACGACTCCTCTGTACACAGGATACATGACTTACAAGTCGTTAGAGAATCATTATCAAAAATGGAGTTTCACTGTGACTTTCCCTTTGGTGAATGGAATGTTTTGTCCCAGATCTCCTTTTATAGCAATGTTGACACTGTCGACATACGACTTACTGACGGGTAAATAATGAGGATGTACAAATTCGCGGTGAACGTGATAGGTGTTTCCACCTTCCTCGTCATTGGTCGTGGCAGAATCCACTTTGAAAGGAATGACTCGCAGTAACGGTGCGGATGTGTGACCACCACGTTGTACTCCACCACATCAGAGTACACAAATACCAAAATTAATCCTTGGTTCAGTTCTACAGGGTAACGAAAAAAGTTCGCAAAATTCGAGTTATTGGTGATGGGTGGCATGAGTGGACTCTTGACCATCTTGAGGTCTCCACCCAAAAAATCAAACAATTCAGAACAAAATGTAATGGACAACGTTTTGGCATCCAACAACTTTCATCAGTACTTTATGGTACTCGATGGTGACACTTCGTTCGGTTTTGTCCAAGGCTTTGCCAAACAAAGCATTGAATTTGGCAGCAATCGTGTCCACCAGATGTTGACCGTTAACATATTAGCCTGCAAGAATTTTCAACAGATAGATGTACCGTGGAGTATCGGGGAACAGTTGTCGTTTCATAGATGAAACTACAGATTCGTTTTCATTCAAGTATTGTTGCACTTGGTCGTTCAGAACTTCGACCTCAAAAGTGTTTTGATTTTCAGTGATGTTTATGATTTTGTGGGGTGAATCATTTCGACCAAAGCCACTTCCCAATGGGCTTCGCAATCCAGTTGGATCCAATTGGATGGCCTGAGGTAATTTGGCCGTGAAACAGTACAAAGTATTGTGGGGAAACACATCCATGGAACTGTCAATGGGTAAAGTTAAGTAGAACCGGCTATTCATAATTCTGCTGTCCGAGGTGTCACTAGAGCTCAGAGGAATGTCTAAAAGAGGATTGTTGTTGTTTTGGTGGTGACTGTTAGGAGGGTGACACGTTGGTCGCAAGACTCCCGTTGTTACTGTTTGAATATTTCAGGGAAGGATTGGGGAGATGGTAACCGATGCAAATGCTCAGTAAAATTGCCACAATTGTTTTTCTCCTTGTTGCAGACACATATTCGCAATGGTAGCATCTATGACACAATACACCACAAAGATCTGGCAGAAAAAGACGATTCGCGTTTTAGGCACACGTTCTCCACACCACACCCACAAGAGTTGGATTTGTAGATCTTGCAGAGAAGAACTCGGAGATGGAGTGGCCACTGTGCTGGTTGAGTCTGTGTTGAAATGCATGATGGTTACTTTTTTATATTCGATGACTTGCGAAGCTTCTATCCAAGAATCAAAACTCGGCGGATATCATTTCCAATGTACTTTGACTTCGTTGACACGACGTTTTCCCAGTTTTCGGGTTCTTCGATCGAGAATGTTTTCGATGTCGTACACTTCGTCTTCTTTTTTGGTCACGCATTGTAAATCAGGCAAGTAAAAAGTTCCTTTTAGCCCTTCCCCGTTCATGTCTTCCAATTTATAGACGGCAGGATGACGGCCACGCATTCGTCCAGTGACACGAAACAATTCGGTGGTCTAGTTGGGTAAGTAACCTTTGTCGAACGTCCGTTTGATTTTGCCAATGTGACTCAATCTCCCGTCGTCAACAATCCACCTTTCTTGCGGACAGACACAGTCATGGATGTACCAAACAGGCGCTCAAAGACGGTCACTTCGTTGTCGAGAGTCATTTCTTGGGGGCACATCCGATGCGTTTTGACCAGGCGCGGTAAGACGTCGATGTACTTGAGAGTGTGTTGGTGCGTAAAATATTTCCATATGCGTTCTTTCAAGGTGCGTTGAAAAGTTCCACGATGCTGGCTATCGTTTCTAGATTCGCGGTGGTGAAGAAACGAATGTCTCGTTTCTTTAATTCCTTTTGGAAAGATTGTTTCAGAAATTCGGTGCCATCGAAGAGGGTGATAACCGCTTTGTTTCAGCACCAATTTGTGGGTACGCACTAACTCGGTGCTCGATTTGGAAGTCAATGGCACGACCCAGGAAACCTTGGAAAAGACGTCTATTACACAAAACAAATATTTGTAGCAACGATTGTAGATGGCCAAATGAGAGATATCGGCTAAATCGGCTTGCCATTGATGATCGATGCCCTTCACTCGGGTAGATTTTTGGGAAATTTTTGTCGATTGAGCTTGTGTAAGGCGTACGTGACTTGTTCTTGTAACCGTCGTTGCACTTGAGGTAAACTGACACTTTTCAGTCGAGTTTTGGTAGCACGATACAATTTCTAAACTTTCGCAGTATGGGATGGATCGTAGCTAACAAATTCTTCCTCAGGACTTCTTCTAATAAGTTACCCACTCTTCACTGATGCTACTCCGGATGGGGTGAGGTGGTGGTTTGGAAAAGTTTTACGGGTCCGACGTGCCACGGGAGTAGAAGTCGACGGTAGTGGTAGTGATGGTAATGGAATGGCTTTTGTCTTGCTTTCTTTTTCCACTTTTGGTTTCTCTTCTTTCTTTTTCACTTCATTCGAAGGAGGAATGGACATCATCTTTTAAACCCAAGCTTTGAGTTCTCCTCGTTGGGGTATGAGGACGGAGTCAACCAGAACGCTGAAATCTTACTATGGATGGGAGCCACTGACGGTGTTTGAAAGACTTCTCGTGCCTCTTCTTCCTCAGGCATCCGTGAGGCTGCGTCTGTCTTGGTCACTGGGGGTAGTGGTGGTGGTGATGGACTTTTCATCAGAGTTTTAAAATCGTTTAGAGTCGGTCGAGCTGTTTCGTCTAAAGCTTTCTGGTGAAAGATTTGAAGTCGTTGGAACACTTTACTGTACCGCTGAGATTTTTCCGTTTCTGACAAATCGCTGCGATCCATCAACGATTGCAGTTCGTATTGTAACTGGGACATCTCGGTCAAATGAGGATTGGGAGGTAAATGTGGAGTGCGCTGCTTTGCCAATGATGGAATTCCATCAATCGTTTGTAAGGCATTAAAGTCAGTTTTCGTCCTTCCATTAGATTCCAAAGGTCACGTCTGATATCTTTTGACCCCAGAGGTCCTTTTCATCTTCTTGATCCTTTTTTTATCCTTGACCCATTTGTGAAGCAGCTCCTGTCATGAGTGATGTAATCATTGTTCCCAATGTTCTTTCCAGCAAGGGTGCTAACAACAATTGCACAAATCCTCAGTGTTGTTCCAACATCTTTTTCTTTCGACGAATGGGTATTTTCTTTTGGACCATTTGGCAAAGAACGTGTTGATGCTTGGCTAAGCATTCTTTCTGATGTTGAGACAAAGGTATCGTACCTTTCAAGACATTCAGGCAACATTCGCACACGGTATCGACTACGTCTTTGAAGGCTGTTTGAATGAGTTGTTTTCGCATGGGTGGACGGGCTTTAGACAGAACGGACAACACATCCCAATGCTTGGCATAACGAGGAGGTAGTCCTTTCCTTATCTTTCCTTTGGGGGTAGAAGAGGAATGGTTTCTGGGGGTGACATCTTTGTTGGTTCCGGGGCACATACAAAATATACACTGACGTGACGTCGATGACTTGGCACACACCCTTTTATCTTATTTTTTGGAGTAGGTCGAAGGGTTTGTAACTAGTTTATCTGACGAACTCTTTGACTATCGCTTCGTCAGAAATGTGACGAATTTTTCCTATATGGCCAAACAATCCTCCCCATTGGTTGCTCCTCTTTTCTTTGGACGTTGGTGTCTTTTCTGGGCTAGACGTCGATCCTTGGCTAAGCGCTTATTGGGAAGTGGGGTCAAACGACGAGACCATCCTTTTGTTTTTCCTTTCCCTTTTTGGACAGGAGAACGGCAATGGTGATGGTGTGCAATTATGGAAGGTGATATTTTTGTTTGTACCGGAACACAAAAAATACACCGACGTGGATGGCTTGGCACACGTCCTTTTATCTTATTTTTTTGAAGTAGTCTTTTTGGTATAGTTGGCTGGGTGTGTAACCAGTGTGACGAACTCTCTGGTTATTGTATCATCGCCAAAAAGAAAATCCTCCACTTTTGTTGCTCCTCTTTTCCTTTGGACGATGCGGTCTTTTCTGGGGTAGATGTCGATGCTTCGCTAAGCTTTTATTTCGGATGACGAGACTGTCCTTTTCTTTTTCCTTTTCTACAGGAGAACGGCTATGGTGATGGTGTGCACTTCAGGCGGGTATATCTTTTTGCGTTCAGGAGCACAAAAACACTGAAACCCATCGTTTTCCCCAGGTCTGTTTTATAGTGGAATGCGTCGCCACTGATTGCCACTCGGCCGTATCATCTTCATGGCAGGTATCCCTCGGGGTTGAGGGGTTCGCAACGAACTAAATTCGGTCATTTCTTGCTTGGATAAATCCAGTAAACTTTGTAACATACCCGATCTTTCTTGGACTTTGATTTTGGGGGCAGGTACATTGTTTGCAGCTGCCACTGTAGCTAAAGAGGAGAAGGGTGTCACCGCTGGAGGAGAAGTCCCTAGAGACACGGGTTTCCATATTTTCATCAAATTAGGAAAGACGCGTGTCAGATTGAGTTTGGCTGGCATCACTAGCAACGGAGAAGTTGAAGAACCTGACGCTACTGGAGACGCGGTCACCGTCGCTGCAGGTCGTGTCTTGGGGATGTGAGGTTGCGTCCTGGCCGCAGTAACTTTCTTGCGGGTAGAAGCTGTTTTCTGGGGTCTTTTCTTGGGGCTTGTCTTTTTTTCTTGGGACTTTTCTTTTTCTGGGGCTGTGAACTTGTCTTGACACCACTGATCTTTTTCTTCTTGGTACGTTTGGGCCGGGGAGTGGTTTTTTTCTTAGGTATGAGTTTTGGGGCATTGGAATCCCATTTTAAGAGGGTGCAAATGATGTCACTTCCTAGATAACCGCTACCTCCAGGTTTCAAAATGATTTGGTTTTTGGTTTGAGTGTCGATGCGGGGATCTGCCAGTTGCGTCAAGGCTACTGCGTTTCTCTCAAAGAAGCGCTTGGTTGATGTGGGATTTGAATGATGCCTTGAAGTAATTGACTTGCTGTCGCCGTAAACCATCGTAAGACTTCTCTTCTCTGAGACTGGCTTCTAAGACACGAGCATGTATTTGTGGATTTTTTTCGCGACTGATGCCGTACAAGGCACGAATCAATTTGACGGGAAGATGAGACTGAAGGGACGTCATGCTGACGATGTGTGTGACAGACCAAAAGTGTCCGAGGTTTTTAAAAAATTTTAAAAGTCGACGGGGACGTGTACCTGACAGGCCCTCCGTCTTGGCACCAGTGGGGAAAAAGATGGATACCAAATCGCAAATAATCGGTGGTGGTGGGTTTTAAATCCACGAGTAAATAAGCTTGAGGAGTTTGAGTGGCATCGTCGTACGCATGAGTCAGCCAAGGAGTTCCTAACTGTTTGGCTAACACTTGCACTTGCGATTTTTCTCTAGGGCTTTAAACAAGACCACGTAATAAGCACTAAGACTGATGGTGCGATGGGATTTACTTTGTTGAAACAAATTTTAGGTGATGTAAATGACACTGGCATTACGATGATGCCCTTTGCGCGTAAGTTTAATTTCTTCCTCGTCTTCTCCTAAGATGTCGTCGAAGATGACCAGATGGGTTTGACTGTGGTCAGGCACGATCCCGTCGTCTTCGCCAGGAATGCCTTCCGCAAACACGATCGAATCTCGTTGGCTTTCTCACAGGAGACTGTAGGCCGATTGCCATTCTTTGTAACACCACAAGACACGTTGAGGTGGACGATCGATAAAATGATTTTTATGTTCCATCAAACGTTTGAGAAATTCGGTTTTGCCTCAATAGCTCGGTCCAGCAATTAACATGTTAAAGGTATGCCGAAGATACAAGGCCTCCCAACCAGCACGATCTAAGTTTTCGTCGATGACTTTGAAAGTGGACGAAGAGGGATCAGAGACAGCAGAGGTAGCCATAGTGCAGGAAATTTCACTTTTGAAACTAACACAGACAAGACAAGAGTTTTTATACTTTTTCAGAACAAGTTTATTTCAAATCTTTTAAAATTGGACACGAAAGACAAAAATACATAAAAGCCAAATGGTTCAGTACATCGATAAAATACACATCAAAACGATCAAAGTGGAATTTAAATAAGACACTATACAACATTGTTTGTGACGAAGGTGTGGTGTCCAAGGGACACTGAGTAATGTTCTTAGAGTCTCTACACTTGGCACAGTCACACAGGGGTCCTCACTGAAAAGCCTTTCCGGTGTGTCCATGCCAATGACAGTTCTGTCCTGAATGGCGTGGTTTTCCTCGGTGTCGGGTTCTTCTGACACTGCGGGTAACACAGGTTTAAAAGTTACTTTTGTCACTGGACGTTTCAATTCATAATTACAAATCTTGAGCATAGTTTGCCGTTTCGTTTTTCCAAGTCTCGAAATCAAGACTTTTCCTGTCAAATACACCTTGCCAGTGAGGGTGTAAGTCACAAGCTACACATACATCTTCGTAAACATCTTCAGTGACTAAAAGTTGAAGAATCTTTTTTTCTCGTAGAGGTAGCTAAGTATCGAGATGAAAGAGCAGGCTTTTAACAGAATGAGCCTCTCGTGTACATTTAAAGGTACCACCCTCATGTTTGTAGTGGTAGTGTGAGATACAGATCGCACAAGGAATCGGCTGGTAAACGAAATCCCAGAAAGGAAGTCACTAAGACACACACCACACGACGACCGAAATTTGTTCGATACAATTCCCGTAAAAAATGTTGGTAATCCGCCACAGTCTGAATACTGTCATTGATTTCCTTCCACGGCATTTGTTGTATCACTAATGATAAAGGTCGTGGCATGGTAGCAAGTTCTTATACCCTCTTTTGTTGAAGGCAATAAATGCACTTTTTGAAGAGAAGCGGTTTTATGTCAGCACCCTACCAAAATTGTGTAGTCACTAACTTACATACCACACGCCGCACAGAAGTTTCCTCTTGAACCAGGATTTGTTCGTGTAAACAATTTTGGTAATCCTCTAAGTCTTCCTCTGGAATTCGTTGTAGTATGGACACCTTGTAAGCAAAATGAGTAGCAACCAAAGTCTTCTGGTCCTTGGGTAGTTGATCGATGTCTGACCATTGGAACGCCTTCAAATGAATCGGTCCTCTGATAGCATTCAGGTAGGGGTGGTTAAACCATTGGTGACGTAAAGGATGTAATTGTTCTTTGCGTTTCACTTGTATTTCTATGAACTCTCGGTAAATGCGTTCTCTCAACTCCACGGGCAAACCACAAATGTTCTCTTGCAAAGTATCCATCAAAAGATTACTGAGGTCGTCCCACTAAAGGTAGTGACAGTGCGGAGACAATCAAGCATGTTCCAGGTAAGCCGAGTCTTTCTTCTCCCACTCGTGAAGTGACACATCGCAACTGAAGCACTTGACTTTATCACCGTCGCCCAAGTAGATAAATCCGGCTCTGGCTAATTCTTCGCGTGTAGGTCCGCCCAGATATTTAGGCCACTTTCCTTGGAAGGTTTGGAAACGACTTTCAAAGTCTCAGTATTCAGACAAACACACGAGGAACGAATATTCTTCTTTCACAGATTCATTTCGATGAGGGTACGGTGAAACCCGAAGTAGTTTGCTCAGGCATGGATGACATCCGTTGGGTGATTGTCGCATGGTTTCACGTTGAGGATGACACTGACAATGAAAACCAGTAAAGAGTCTACGATAACGAGTGGAATCGCTTTCGCATCCGTCAGATTTGACACGCACAGCATCGCCTTCCATGGAAGGTGTAGTAGTAGCAGTAGTTGCAGCAAAATTCCCATGATGTCCTCCTGAATCGCTGAGGTCACAGCGTACGGCTTCCCTGCAATCGGAAGGCACAGCATCGAACTCCGCTTGAGAATCACCGAACATGAGTTGTGTCTGAAAGGATTCATCTTTCTCGCTTGGCAATTGTAGTCACAATGAACTATCGGTCTTGGACTTTTTCTCCTTTAAATGCTGACCAATAGCTACGTGTCCGTACGGTAGGTAAAGTGAAGTGATTGGAAAGCCACACTCGCTTCTGGTACACCATTTGATAGTTTTTTGCAAAGGTCGACTGACAGTTTGGTGTGTAGCTAAACGTACAAACTTGTGAGGCTCGTAGGTGGTCGCTTTAAAATGTTGATCCTCTCCAGACTTGCAAGGCTTTTTTCAATACCCCAAAGTTCACCACTTGACTGGTGCGATAATTGAGAGTCAATCCTTTTACTTTACACTCGGTGTGCACTTCTCCTTGTGGGTCCCTGTATTCGTAACCGTAATGATTAGAATCGCCACTAGAAAAACTTAGAATCTTGTCGTAGGGGTGCTCGTCCGTCCAGGCTCCCAAACAGTCTCTTTCGATGTCATGGTGAAGGTGACCCAGGCGATCGATGTAGTTGCAACTGTCCAGCACACGATCTCCTAACCGGTGTAAGGCTTCGTGGGCTGTCACGTAGGCTGCAATGACAAAATTTCCAAGTCCAGTTCTTCTTCATAATTAACCAGGATCAAGTCTTCACGAAGAACGTCCACGTGTTTCATGTATTTGGTTTTGTCGTGAATCATCTGGAAGTATCGGGAAGTTTCTGTCTAATACTCCGTCTTGGGTAAACAATGTCGTTGTGCCATTATGCCCCACAAGCAATTCAACATCACTTTGGCAAATGATCATCGACCTTCGTTTTTCTCGATGTGATCTAAAGTGATGCCTTCCTGCTCAAAATATTCTGGCTTCTTATTTCAGTTTCAAAATGGCATCCACGTAATCTGCGCAAATGCCTCTCTAAGTCTCGTCGCCCTTGTTTACTATTCTGTCTTGGGAAAGTGATAAATTACATACCCTTCTAAAAATTGGTATCCCAGGTCCAGAGTTTTAAACATTTCTGCGTGACCCACATTACTGTCAATGCTCGTTCTTCCTGAGTGTGATGACAAGGTTGGTCTTGATTGCACGTTTAGGCACACGTACGGCACAAGGGAAACATCAGTTTTCCTAGGCAATGGTAAAGTAAAACGGGATGGTACAAGTTCATGGCAGGCAAGACTTTACATTTAATCAATCCTTCGTATTGTCGCATGTTGTCCACGTGGATGTGTTCCGTCAGCAATTGCGAGTGCCCTGCTGGAAAGTGACAATATTTACACACGTAAGGATACAGAGAACACACGCCTAAGTAATTGATTTCTTCTCCTTCCTCCTCGTACAAGTCTTCAATGGTACGTTGTACAAACTGTTTTTCTGTGTACCGTTTAGGGTAGCAGATTGGATATCCGTGAAATAAGCAACCGTTAAATTAGTACACGATCTTAAGTTTTTTTAAGTCCCAGCCATCCACCGAATACGTTCCAATGATCTTTTCACCTCCTCCGTTTCTGGCGTGTTGGATCCATTTGTCTTCCTTGTCACACAAGTAATGTAGCCAGCTTAGGGCTTTGACCGAGTACTGACGTTTGACAAAATTGGTCGTTTGAGGACGTATGACAGCTGGGGTCTTCTCGGGCATGACTCGTTTGCGGGACACTAAGGAACACGCTTTGGCAATGGTGCAGGCTTTTTCCAAAGGATCGATCCCTCCATGAACAATTCTCGAACTTTTCCACAGCATCGCCGTAAAATGTCCACGTCGGAACGACAATACTTTAACATTTCTTCCTGAAAGTCCAAGAGGTCCTAGGCGTGAGTTTGGTACCATGCGTAGAAAGCTTCTCGTTGTTCGGTGCGCATGTTGTCAGGGTCGTAGTAGTGAGCATCATGCAAATGGGGTAGAACGGCACGTTGATTGGCTTCGGTATTGAAAAAGTGCTGAAAATATCCTTTGGCAATTTCTATCATTCCAAATGTTTTAGGCATTCGACTCAATGGCATGGCCAAGTAAGTCATCGAATCTTTAAACTGTACTTGCCCCACTTGCATGGAAGTGAGCTTGGATCCGTTCAAAGTCACTTTAGGACGTTCGGTGCTTTGTTCCTTATAGTATTTCAGAAGAAATTGTCCATCGTATCCCGAGAGACTGTGAGCCATCACCGTGGCATAGTGATGGCAATCTCCGTAACGTTCGATATCCTCTTGACTCCACGTCTCGTCGATAGGGTCTAACATCCATTGGGCAATATCGGACAACGTGTTCGGTTCCCGAACATTTTTCACGTCCTCCAGGAATCTTGCTACAGTGGGAGCAATGACAAAAGAGTGGTTCTTGGATGCACTTCTCGCACGCCCGATGAGCCACGCAGAAATTAGGAATGTGAATGCCGGTCTCATGCATGCATTCGAAATCGAAAAAGATGAAATTGCCTTTCTTCTAGTGGTCATCTTCTTCTCCTGTAGGTGTTGATATTTTTTAATGTAGCATTCGTGTTCCAAGTCCACGATTTGGTGACAAATGTGACATCGTTTCTCCCCTGAACATATGTTTGCCTTGGTACTATATGTACGTATGACTTGTCCATAAGTCAGGCACAATCTCAGGAGTTGACAAGCACTTTTCCTTTGTGAACCTTGCGTATTGAGATGTTGTTGGTAACAGGTAGGGCTGACAAGCAATGCACTCATTTTTGTCCTTCGTCAAGACAAGGTTTAGAGGCCAAACATCCCTCACATTTCGATCTACAATGCTTATGTTGCTCTCGATTGTTGTAGCCATAGTCACATT
Source organism: Megalonaias nervosa (assembly GCA_016617855.1). Lineage (NCBI taxonomy): Eukaryota > Metazoa > Mollusca > Bivalvia > Unionida > Unionidae > Megalonaias > Megalonaias nervosa. The sequence goes on along the minus strand of JAECUM010021803.1, from coordinate 43,950 downwards.
TCTCACAATAATATCCGTATCCCAGGAATATGGTGATACCGGCAATGGCATCAAAAAGTTCATCGTGATAATAGACGTGAATGTATTTTCCGCCTTTGAAATTTTTGCCTCGAAACAACAGAGGTCCACGCTCTTCTTGAGGGTGCACTTTTAAGGTGTAGCGTGGAGCTTAGACGTCTTGCAGTTTGTACATTTCAGGAATGCCCCGGGGTGTGTCTTTGGATAGGCCAAGTTGCTGTAACAGGAGTTCTGCTTCTTGTCGTTGTTTGGCTCGGTCCGACTGTCGAATGTTCTCCCAGGCTCTTTTCCATTCTGCTGTGTCGTTCTTGCCGGCATACGTTCGTCCCACCATGTTAGCCCGGGCTAAAAATATCCGGTCCTGAGGATTGTTAATTCGGACGAGGGTCCTTTTGGTGCTACGAAGGTCGTCCACCAATAACGTCTTTTTGCGTCCGGTCCCTTTGGGAAGAGAAACGTGGGTCCTGTAGAGCGTCGCTTTTCCATCGGTGTTGTGAAAGTTGTCGTTGGACTGCTGTACGTGTTAAATCTTATCGATGACTTGGAAGGTGTCAATTCTGATGGCCTGCTAAACTCGATCCAAACGGGGGACTTCAGACTATCGTGATAAATGGAAAGTGTCAAGAGATCGTCTTCGTTGGCTCGACATGGCCGTTTCATTGTGGTTAACAAAGAATCCCACAAATCGGTGATGAACCTCTCTGCTTTTTCCAGCGGTACGTCTGACTTGAAATCGTTAAATTTCACCGTGTACGTGTAGGCCGTAGTTCTAAATTTTCTAGAGGAGCGTTTATCCGTCTCTCGAATGTGGTAGTACTTTTCAGGGGTTACTGGTGGTGGACTTTGTTTTGACGTACACTCTCTGGGTCTGGATTCTGGCTCACTCAAGTCATCTTCAAAATCGCTGGCATGAATTTGAGCCAAGACTTCAGCTACTGTGCGAGGCGATAGGTCACGTTTCTGCCTCCTACTTTCTTCTCCTTTCTTTATGAAATGGTGCGATCGTTGGTAGAGATGGGTTCAGAACAGAAATACGAGGCACCCTCCGAAAAGGAGGAACCCAGACACGTTCAGAAAGAGAAGAGAAGAAGACGAGAAGAAAGTAAGGAAGAAGATTAAAAAATGTGACAGTGAAGAAATTTGAAACAAAGGAGAGAGTGGAAAGACAAAGAAGAAGAAAAATGAACTTTTTAAAGTGATGTCTTGTGATATTGGATTGTAAATTTTTACAGAGAATATACCAGAATGAAAAACGTGTCTCTTGGTTTTGATTTTTATAATAAGAACCTACACTCACACACGTACATCATGGGGAAAAAAGGGATCTGAGTTCTATATGATTTTGCCAAACAATGAGTAGTTTCTTTTCGAGAGAGATGACTGGCCCTTAAAAGGACCGTTGGGTGTTTTCTTTTTTTTTTTTTGTTTTTTTTTAAAAAACAAATAAACTCAGGAACGGGAAGTAATGAACTTTAACCGCCTTATTCCTTTGCCACTGCCAAGGCCTACTTCTGGACCTCCTACTGTCTATGATCTGGTAGAGATCACTAGCGTTGGTATCTCAGGAGGAGTGGAAGTGTTAACGGGGTTGGAGTGTTTGGCTCGGGAAGGTCTTTTTCTCTTGGGTCGTATTAAAGAAGTCTGATACATTTCTTTCAGACTCCTTAATTCTGCCAAAATGTCTAAGAGTTCCGTGACCGTTTGACTTTCGCTGTCCTCCTTCTCTCCTAGACTTTGTTTCTCTGCTTCTTCTTCTTATTGTTTTCTTCTTGCCTCTCGTTCTTCTTGTTGTTGTTGTTGAATGAGAAAGACTTTTTCTGCTTCAATCTGCTGTTGCAAAAATTTCTCCAATTCTTCTTTCTGCCTCTGTTTAAAATCCTCGACGTACGGTAAGGAAGGCGACAGCGAAGAAGGTACTGGTACCGTAACAAATTCTGGTGAAGAGAGAAAATCCGCTAAATCCCAATTAAAATCGTTCTCTTCTGGAAGTAGAACTGTGGTCGTTTTAGTAGCCGCTACTATGCCATCACTCTTCGTCTCCACGGCCTGTCCACCCCAATTCATTGTCTTCGTAGTTTCCGTCATGTTCTAACTCTGTCGCATTGATTCACTGCGCACAGAAGCTAGCGCACCTATATAGGGAATGTGACGTCACATGTTGCTCTCTTCAGATTGGAAGACAGACTCCGCACTGTGACTGAATTTTGTAACGAGTGTTAGGATTGGTGAAAGAACTCAATCCGTTTCGATCCGCTCTTCCACTATAAATAACCGCGCTTCAGCTCATTCCATTCACCTGTTCTCGTCATAAGATGTGGACTAACGTAGAATCATTTACCCTCCTATCGTCGATGCTGTTCAACCCGGGCTATCCCATGTATGTCAAATCATCATGGGCAATTACCAAAATCACAGAGACAGCCCTTTGGAAACAACAGATCTATGTGGAGAGGCAAGGCTCTCTGAAGCGAGTCTTAATCTACGGTCCAGAGGTCAGACGAAGTTTAAGGAAGAGAAGAAGATCCGTGCGATGCCCTCTATGATAACTGAATGGTGTTAACAAAAAAAACAAAGTCCCTTTTCAGGGCCCCTCCATTGGCAAGATGTCTATTCTCTCTTGCCTAAAATTGTTTTTAGTCGGTTGTATAGTTGTTTGTTGGATAGATTTATGTCCATCAATCTATGCATGTCTATGTCTCTGTCTGTGTCTCTATGTCTATGTCTCTATTTGTCCCTAGAGTAACGCGTATTCAGGTCAACCCTTGCCACACTGTTCCGCCCGATTGAGGTCAGTCACTTGCAACATTTTTGCCAGTGCCCAGTACCGTGACGCCACCCTTCTCCAATTCCTATTGCCCCTATACAGTCCCAATCCATTGTCGCTATACATTCCCTCTGTTAAATTCCCATTGACCCTAGAGTATCCCACACATGTTAAACTCCCACAGAGCTATAGTACAAACACCCACTTTTAACATAGAAGTCCCATGGACCGTAAAGTATTCCCATTCGTACTACTAGTGTGCAAAAGGGAGAAATTCAGAAGCAGAACCTAACCTATCTGTTACTGTTGCACGTAGTGGATTCACAACGCAGGAAAACTGCTTTAAAATGTCAAAGACATAAAAGACTAGTCGTCGGTCGAATGATGTATTTGTAATATTAATTTATTCTGGATCCTCATTCCTACTTGAGAATAAATATTCAGACAAAGTAAAAGACCAAATTTGCCAAAGAAAACAAGTAGCCCCTGCTGATTATTTTAAGTAATGTTTCCTCTGGTACATAATTGTTAATTTAAAATAACATCCTTCTGTCATTCGTAGCAAGGAAAGAAGAAGATGCTGAACAAATGCAACTCGCCACAGCAGAAAGAGCAGGCGACAACATCAGTCAGCACGAGTCAGACGTGAGTATTGTTGCCGATTCAGATTTCTCTTCCCATAACCATTAACTCCAGTGATCCTGATCCCGTAAGTTATAAATCAATCTCATTCACCAACGTCACTGATTCTTCAATTGTAACAGCCTGTCAGGATACCACTCTTCTCAAATTTGTGTACATGGCTCATATTCTCGGATCCTGAGGCCTTCAGCATTTTCAGCTTTAATTCTTATTTTAGAATGAGGTACATTTAAAAATCAAATTGAATGTTTAATATCTTTATAATTAGCTTTTCATCTTTTAATTATGAGTATAATTTTTAATATTGAAATTAATGAACTGAGAAACAGTATGATTGTATTTCATCGTAAAAGAACTTAATACGGTAATAGCTTCGTTCACAAAACTGAAAATATGATCATAGTATTATTAGATTACTGTTACCTATCTAGGTCCATGACTTTATCCTTGAATAAATTCCATTGAAGTGCGAACTCGCGCGCGCCGCCATCGTGTTTTATACAAATTAAACCCGCCAATAGATTCAGTCCAAACAATGTCTTTTTGTTATGCTAAAGCTGTTGAACGAGGTAATTTACAGTTTTGCATAAAGTTAATGGGGGTAAAAAATACCACACAAAATGACCTTGTATATGATGAATTGGGCACAGTCTCTAAGATATCAATGTGCTACATTCACTTTGTGAAATATCGGATAAAATATTGTCGGTAAATGAAAATAAATATGTAAAACTTGTGTATAAAATACTATGTAACAATTCAAATTCATTCTCAAACAAAGCAACTTCGGTAATTTTAGCTTCTTTTGGTTTTTACAAGGTATGGCTAGAACAAAGGTTAACTTGAACACCTTCTCCATCATCAAAAGGGTTAACGTATGTTTGTACATATTTTTTATTGTAGTAGTTGTAATTTTGTGAGAAATGAATATTACATATAGATAACTTTATTATTTGATGTTACCATGAACTTTTTCTATATCATTTTCTACACTGTTTGTAGTGCTTGATTCAATTTTGCATAGTCACGGGTTTTAATACCCATTAGAATATAAAATATAACTATCTTAATATAACTCAGATGTTTTAAACTTATCCGTATAGAGCATTTGATATCCAGTTTCTTTCCATGCAGAAGCAGGCTTTGTTCAAAAATGCAGTGAAGAAGGGCATGTTAAGTGACACCAGCGCAATGGTGTGTGTATGCCATCATAGTCATCAATTTGACACAATCTTCCTTCTCTTCCACTTTTTCGATTACCTCTTCTCCCTGTTCTCCTTTTCTTCCGCCTTCTCTCTGGACTATAACAGCCTTGCTGTATACAAACCTAAATAGATGCTCCTTCACTTGAATACCTCAGCTGTGCGTCATACAAACTGATAATCCTTGATATATTCATGTTTTGATGGGCATCAAACTCTTTCTCTGTAAGTCTACACCAAACTGATTTTCAATGAAAGGTATGTCACCATATATATATATATAATTCATGGGGAAGGAAATGTGATCTTTAAGCATTCGTGGTAATTTTCTCATATGAAGGCAACTTGTCGAAAACATTTGTGTTTTCTGGTGTTATTACACCATAGCTAAGTAATAGGATGACATTAACGAAGACAAGTAAATCAGTCAATGGATGAACCAAATATGCTTCATAACATGCATGGGATCTCTAGAAATATACCAGTATATCCTTGAATAGTTCAACCATTCTGACGTCATGCAGTCATTGTACTCACCCTATGCAAGTGTTGACTTGGCCCCAGTCTCACCAATATGTGTAAAATTTATAAGTCTGGCCTTTGGGTATCTGATTGGCTAAATCAAATTGTACTGACTGTCTCACAATCCAATCATTCCTAACACACATTATTCTGTGTATCTTGGCTTGTAAAGTCACAACTATACTGTGTTAGCCCTGTACAATGTTTTTTTTTTTTTTTTTTTTTTTCTGCAGCAATAATCAAATGACCCAACACACTTTGTATTTACGGCAATAATGAGGACTAATCAAATAACCCTTCACACTTTGTATTTACAGCGATAATCAAATGACCCTACACACTTTGTATTTACAGCAATAATCAAAGGACCCTACACACTTTGTATTTAGAGCAATAATCAATAGACCCTACACACTTTGTATTTACAGCAATAATGAGCGACTAATAAAAAAACCCTTCACACTTTGTGTTTACAGCAATAATCAAATGACCCTACACACTTTGTATTTAGAGCAATAATCAATAGACCCTACACACTTTGTATTTACAGCAATAATCAATAGACCCTACACACTTTATATTTACAGCAATAATCAATAGACCCTACACACTTTATATTTACAGCAATAATCAATAGACCCTACACACTTTATATTTACAGCAATAATCAATAGACCCTACACACTTTATATTTACAACAATAATCAAATGACCCTACACACTTTATATTTACAGCAATAATCAGCTCTAATCAAATGACCCTGTAAACTTTGTATTTACAGCAATAATTATATGAAACCGACACTTCGTATGTACAACACTAATTAAATGACTCCGTACACGTTGTATTTACATCAATAATCAAATGACCCCGTACACTTAGTATTTACAGCTATAATCAAATGACCATGTATACTTTGTATTTCCAGCAATAATCAGATGACCACGTACACTTTGTATTTACAGAATAATCAAATGACCCCGTACACTTTGTATTTACAGCACTGATCAAATGATCACGTACATTTAGTATTTACAGCAATAATCAAATGACCATGTACACTTTGTATTTACAGCAATAATCAAATGACCATGCACACTTTGTATTTACAGCAATAATCAAATGACCCCGTACACTTTGTATTTACAGCACTGATCAAATGACCACGTACATTTAGTATTTACATCAATAATCAAATGACCATGTACACTTTGTATTTACAGCAATAATCAAATGACCATGTACACTTTGTATTTACAGCAATAATCAAATGACCATGTACACTTTGTATTTACAGCAATAATCAAATGACCAGGTGCACTTAGTATTTACAGCAATAATCACAGATCCCGTACATTTTGTATTTACAACAGACATCAACATTAACGTCGTGGCTGTAATAATAACAAACATCATCATAGTCATCATTTTGTCGTCCACATCGCCGTCGTTATTGTCACTCCCGCAATTGTGATCATAGTGTTTAAAACTTGTACATTTAAATGACCATCTCGTAAAGTGTGTTTCTTATAAGAATCAAAATACATTAAACACAAAACCGGTAATTTCTATTTTGCAGCTTATGAAGGCAGCTAGAAAATGCGATTTTAAATCCATGAAGAAAATTTTGGAGGAACATAAAGATTTAAATCTGGATTGTACCGATGAAGTAAGTTTTAATTTATTTTTTCAATTAGAAGTTGGTAATTTCGCATACCTTTTTGGCTCTTTTTCTCCCCTGCAGAAAAGGGTCCATATTGTTATATATTGAATGCAAGAAGTTGATCAAGACATTTAAATCATCCTGTCTTCGAGTCAATATCAGATTCTGGATCGAAGCATGATGAGGATAATATAGGCATCTATAAAACAATTGACTTCCATGCCTTATATTTTGTCTATTCGGGTTAGAAATAATAGAAAGAATCCAAATCAATTATATCTCACAATTAATATGATATACAATAATAGCGTATATTATCTTATATATGAATATACCAACAGAATCGCACGCAGATAGAAAACGCTAGTGATAGTTCAACTGAAATATCTAAGAAGATGCTTATTTTTTTAAATACAACGATATCAAAAATTTTCCGATATGAACTGATTTCAACAATACCTTCAGAATAGTCAACATACTTACTGATGGGTAAATAAAAATACTTTTGGAAGAAAATATGTTATTTTAGTCTATATATTAATGTTACTGGCAACTATAATCTGACTATAAATATGTGGTATATATCACTTCTAAATAAAACACAACAGAAAAACAAAAAACAAAATGCCCCAGAACAACAGTAGCTTCGCCCATCAAAGTCCTCCACTCCCACCCCCCAATAAAGAAGAAAGAAGACACGATCACTAATAACATAGGGGTATTCTTTAAAATGAACACCATCTTTTAAAAAATAATGCAATTATGATAAAATCTTCGCTATTCATTCAGTCATATGTGTATAAACCTGCAATAATATTAAACTGCCTGGCCATACATATTCAAGACGAAAGCATAAATGAGTTATACTTACTTCACACACTCACAAGTATATATATATATATATATATATATATATATATATATATATGTATATATATATATATATATATATATATATATATATATATATATATATATATATATTTATTTATTTATTTATTTATTTACGACGCTATAGGTTTAAATTAAGTAACAGGAAGTTCAAAAACCAGCAAGCTTTGTAAATTTAAACAAATAATTTATTTCCCAAGAATGCAAAGTGAAAATTTAAAAAGAATTTATAGTATCGTGAATTAAATCCCAAATAGTCCTAAATGTTCTATCACAAATCCAAAAGTACAGAGTTTCGAATGAATTCTAGTGGTGTTCCCAATGAATTCCAATATTGGATGTGCTGATGTACCATTTGTCTCGAATGTGTTAACGCGCCAAAAGTCTTGCTGTATTACAATCATTAGATCCAAAATGTCCTTGAATGAATTCACAATAATTCCAAAATAGTGGTTTAGTCCTAAATCAATGAGCTCCCTGTAATTCCATTTCTTACGATGTTATGGTCAGAAACTAAGTAATAGAAAGAAGCAAAACCAACAAGTTTTGTAAAATTAACAAATAATTCAATTATCAAAGTTATAAAATGAAAATTTAAGAGGAACGTACCGTATTATGAATTGAATCCAAAACAATCCAAGAACGGTTCTTCAAGTTTAAAAGAATCGAATGTTCCGAACGAATTTCAAATCCTCGAATGTATTGGTCTGCCAACAGTTTTAGTTTATCACAATGTCATTATCCATAAGTCAATTCTCAACAGTTCCACAATAATCTTTTAGTCCAATGAGCATTTTGTAATTCCAATGAATAATACAAACAAATATTTCCTCACTCATAATATCTGAATACAGTACTACATATATCTGCAGACTGATTTTACAACAAGAACATAAGAAATAAGACTAACCAAAATTGTCCAGCTCCACCTGCTTATATACAAGCATAAGGGTGAAAATTCATTTTGATCCTAGTGGCTACTTGATATTTTGCAAATATCCCACATCATAATAAAGCCCACCTGACCTAACCCATCGAACAGAAAATAACTTAATTCCTTTAAGAACTCACCTGACCCCACCAGCTGATGGGAAATTACACCAAAGTTGTCAACAGGTTATACTATTAATACTATTATTAATGATCGTAATCACCTATTTATAGATCCTACGCAATCTACACTCTCAGTATCTTCAAACAGAATTTTATACCCGTGTTCAAAAATAGCTATTTAAGATCTTAATTATAAACGATCATTACAATTTACAGTCATGAACAAAAGTTAAACATAATATAGGCACAACCTTGTGCTAAGAGTTACAAAAGTATAGATATACTTAGCACAGTGAACAATTCAATAACTAAATCCTCTCAAGTTAAAACTGAACACAGAAATAAGATTGATTCCACTTTGAATGGTAAGATAGGAACGACCAATTTCCGCTGTAAACAACCCCATATACCTCTCTACTTGTCCCATGTCGCAATTACCATTTTCTGAAAATACTCTGTTATCTTAACGGAAAATTTCTGCAAACTGTAAACAAAATTCATCTCTGGAACTTTCTAAAGCCAGGATCAACTCTGTATCTAGACCTCAAACCGAAGTGGAGTTGTTTACAATTAGCAATCATCCTAATACACAACCAACAGCGACAGACAAATATTAGCTATGTAATACGTTGTTTAAAAATGATACTTGAAAATGATTCATCTTGCCGTAACATCCGAAGCAGAATCAGTCTCATTGTGTTAAGCTTTTGATTTAAGTGGATTTATTTATTTAAATTATTATTCTCTGGAATTACGAAGTGCTCTATAATAGTCTTGGACTAAAACATTAATTTGGAATTACAGTGAATTCAGACAAGGACACTTTGGATTATATTATTGTGATATATCAAAAGACTGTTAGAACATCTTCACATTCCAGGCCATTGGCACATTAGTACGTTTGAGACTGGGATTTATTGGGAATACCACTGGAATTCAATTGGAACTTCATACATTGGAACCTATGTAAGAAATTGTATGACTATATGGGATTTAATTTATAATGTTCTAAGTTTTTTTAAATTTTCTCTTTGTAATATAGGGAAATACATTATCTGTTGAATATTAGAAAACTTGTTAGTCTCACTCATTTCTGCTACTTAATTTAAGACTAAAGAGTTGTAACAGAACTACCAGTTCCTTTTTGTCTGTGGCTTATTTGCTTGTGTTATTTTTTCTAGACTGGGCAAGCGGCTGTTCATTACGCTGCGAGTGAAGGCCACATGGATACATTAAGATTACTGGTGGAAAATGGCGCCCAGTTAGACTTACCCGACAAAGTAGGTTTATTTGTATTTATAAATACTGAATTGTAACACCGCCACCACAAATACTACTACTACTACTACTATTACTACTATTGCCTCTGCTACTATTACTACTACTACTATTACTACCACTACTACTACTACTATTACTACTACTACCATTACTACTAATTCTACTATTGCTACTACTTCTACTAATACTATTACTAATACTACTACTATTACTACTACTACTACTACTACTACTATTACTACTACTACTATTATTACTACTACTTCTGCTATTACTACTGCTACTACTATTACTACTACTTCCACTACTACTATTACTACTACTACTACTATTGCTACTACTACGACTACTCTTATTACTACTACTACTACTACTACTACTACTACTACTAACAATAATATGAAAGTGGGGAATTATATTTCTTAAATTGTTTCAAGTTTGCTCCTCTGCTATTTCAAAAGATGACCAAAGGGGTACAAACTTCGGTCATCAACAATCTCTCCAATATAAATAAAGTTGTAATATCCACTGTACAATATAAAATTGTGAGCCTGTACAGGTTTTACTTGTAAGGACAAGAGTCCTAAGTTTCCTAGTTCATTTTTATGTTTTCTTGATTAGACTAGTTTTTTTTGATATCACATGTTGCACCATAAAATTTCATGTTACTCAAACAACGTAGAAGAAGAAGAAGAAGAAGAAGAAGAAAAAGACTAAGACGAAGAAGAAGAAGAATATAATAATAATAATAATAATAATAATAATAATAATAATAATAATAATAATAATATAAATATGTCGTCATTTTTAAGTACAATTTATAATTTCCTTTGCGATAAATACGATATCGACACAAGGAAAGCAAGCTTTCCTTCGTCATCATGCCGTTAATTGAAAACAATGAATCTATCATTCCCACATCGCAGATGAAAAACATTATGTTCTTAAAATGTTGTTTGTATGAAATAAACAGTGTAACATAAACAATTTAAGAACTTCGCTGAAATTTATTAACCAACTATTTCAGTCTTATTACAATAAATATTTGTCTATATAAAGATATTGGCATGCTAATAAAAATAATTTGGTGGTGGTGAGAAATATGTTTATACTTGCAGACAAAGGGGATGACAGCTCTTCATCATGCCGTGAGAAGAGATCAGGTCAAGGCGGTTGTGTACCTGGTCTATGCCGGGGCTAACAGGCAGATTAAGGACAAGGTGAGTCCTTTCACACGAAAAATGAAAATACTGGGCCGTTTGGGGGTCTATATATATATATATATATATATATATATATATATATATATATATATATATATATATATATATATATATATATATATAAAGAATGAGGATAGTGAAGTATTAAACTACAACAACATAACGTCAAAGTAAAGCAGCTATTATCCTATGAATGCGTCTGCACGATTATAAACAGGTGACAGTATCAATAAAGCCGTGCAAGGACACTTTGAAAGTGATCTACGGTATTTGATAAGCAAGTTTCCAGATGAATTGGTATGAGAGAGAGAGAGAGAGAGAGAGAGAGAGAGAGAGAGAGAGAGAGAGAGAGAGAGAGAGAGAGAGAGAGAAAGAGAGAGAGAGAGAGAGAGAGGATATTATGTTTAATGTCTTAGATATTTAGTACTTAATAAAAGATCTACATGAAACACAATAACAGATACGAAGTTTAGAAACTTTCATTTTGAGGAATAGATCAGATCCCTGGTTAGCATAGTAGAGAAAGTCTTAAAAATTATAAGCCAGAACAGAAAAATATCTTTGTTCTGCAAAACTTACATTTTTGTCATCACTTTTCAGGACGGAAAGAAACCTAAAGAATATTGTGAAAGTGACGAAGTCGGAGAGATCTTCAGAAAAATGTAAGCTGCCACTAACACCAAAATTGTAGTTCCGTAAGATATTATCTTACTGGTGGAAGGGAAGGGGGGGGATGTGCATTTCATTTAGGATATGAACTGTGTTTAGATATATAGAAAATATGGAAATGAATGGCTGTTGTTACGACTCTATGGTTTTGAACTAAGTAGCAGAAAGGCAAAATCAAAACGTTTTGTAAAAGTTAAGTAATAATTTAATTATTTAAGTTATAAAATAAAAATGTAAGAGGAACTTATAGTGTTGTGAATTAAATAGATTTGACCGAACCTTGGTCTAGAACCCAGGTAATTTTGCAGGCGTTTTCGTACGTTATGAGAGGATTAATTTTTGGCAATCAATCGCCACTTACATACTAATTAAAAAGAAATCTTAAGACCATAATACGTTTTATAAGCTGCTAAGCCATACGTTCTGATCAACCTAGATTCTCACTGGCGCTAAAACTGCATGCTGCTTTTGAAAGTAAACTTCTAGGGTTAATATTACGTCTAACAAAGAGAAAAAACTATCCATAGTTATCAGGAGTGACCATTGCATTTGTCAATATAAAAGATTATGTATGTAAGAATTCGTCAAAAGATAAGTCAGGGAATAAAAGAAGACCTCAGTCAGACCCATGCAGATAAGAAGGTCCAAAATGGTAATAGTATTGTATCTGCAAGACAAAGAGCATTACATAAACAAGGAAAGCACGTATGCTATAATGGTGGCTGGAAAAGCTGTGTTAATATACTTTTTGAGATATATGTTATAAATGAGCAAACGTTTGTGAGATTGTAGACCGAAGTAACAGGTTAATTTTCATCATGCCTCTACAGAAGTCTTTGTTATCTTACTTGCTGTTTAAATCGCCAATTTGTATCTATTATTTGTATCCCCATCTATCGATTTGCCGTTTTAATGGTAACTACTGGTTTTATGGGCTGATAACAAGCTCTGTTCTGTAGATTATTTGGTGATATCAGTTAATTTTGATGTCTTGTCAAGTCTAAAATCCTAGAAAGCAACTTCCACTTTTTGTATAGCTACAGAGTTAGGAACCAACATATTTCTGCAATGCCCTTTATATAAATTTGTATTAATTTTCGTCTTTTTTCATACAAAACGTTACCTCCTTTTATAAACAAGCTCTGCGTAGTTGATATTGTGTATGATCTATGTTTCAAACGTATTTATTTTATTTTTTTTTTTTTAATATTTATCAGCTCAGCTTCAGGTAGAGGCGTCACACATCTTTCAGTAAACATACTGTTATCAGCGATAAGTAATATATCTATTATGATAAGCATTTTATCATAATCTTCTTCTCATTTCTTGCTATGAGAAGGAGTTACTCATGATTTAAGAACTGTCTCGGTCCATGGTTAGAGAGAGAGAGAGAAGAAAAAGTTCGGGCTCTCTTAAGAAGGTGTCACGCATAATGGTGTAGATACGACTACATTCCTTGGGGAAAGCTCGGCAATGCGAGGGTACGGGATCTGTAAAAAGATAGGTGAGACCTCTCTAGCTTTGGGACTAACAATTTTATTGATATAATTGATATAGATATATACATAAAGTCACATTCCGGAGATACAACTTACAAACCTTTATATTGAAAAATACAAAAGATATATACTGAGTACTTTACTTTGATCTTACCAACTTCATATGTTTTGTGATTCCTGTATTTTAGCGTATAATACAAATAATTAGATATTGTTTGAATTCAAAGATCATAAAATTCAATAGTTGCGATTAATGCAACAATCATTTAAAAGAAATATATTTTACTCAATTTTAAGATAAAATACTAATTTGAAATAGATTACTAAACATTATTCTTTATTACTTAAAGAATATTTTATTCCCAAATTAAATCTTAGCATGAAGTTGGTAGCGAATTAGTCTTTTCACCATAATAAAAATACAAATGAATATAAATTCTTAAAAACAATTAAATATTCCATTACATTATAATATTAAAATAAAAGAGAACTCACTACGAAAGTTACCACAGAAATCTTTAACTTTTAAAGGTACTTATTCATTAAGAATTTTACGAACACAAACGATTCTTACCTGTAAGAAGATAGGTGAGACCTCTCTAGCTTTGGGATCAACAATTGAAGATACAAGCGGCTCGGAGCATTATTTATACTGGTTCAAGATACCCTTGGCCATATTTGGTAAAGATGTTGGTACCAAGAGTATCATGCAAGCAGCGCGTGTATCCGTCCCAAAGCAGAAAGAGGCCCAGTCTACCTGATAGAATCGAATATGTTCTTTACATTATAATCCGCCTAATCAGCATTATATTCGTGTCAGGAAAACGGTTAAACCTTAGGTTACTAAGTCAGACAGAACGCTAGGAATTTTTTGCCACTAAGTGTTGTTTCTGCTGAGTTAGCATACGCATGTATAATACAGGAGAGAATATTTGTACTTGTTGTAAAGGAAGCAAACTTTATCAAATAGAATATAGTTCTAGTAAATAAAGTTAATCTCCATATATTTTTTTTTAATGGAATTTACTCCCAATATAATTTAATGAAAAATTGATCCAATGAAAAATTAGTTTTAATACTATTTAGAGAGAATTTCAATGTTATTACTTTCACTCAAAAATTCTATCCTAATATATCCATAGTATGCCAATGTAGACACTCAATATTCTGAAGGAAAGATTGTGAGAGAAGGTGCAAAAATGAGTTTTATATGTGGGATGAAATATTTAACGAAACCTGAACGAAGGAAATGTGAAAGACAAAACATCATATATTAATAACAAATTAATACATTTTCAACAAAAAGACAACTGCAAACCAGGCAATGTCTAGTTGAAATACTAAATTATGTTGCAAAAAAATGAAAGGGATAATGTAGCAGATTGTATTTTCTATTACATTCTTCTCATACTAAAAGACAACCACGGTTAGTTTACGAGATAATAAATAAATCAAACGGTGACGAAATAAATAGGAAAGATATTGATCATATGATGTATTATTTAAGTAAATTTTATCAAAACGATATATCGCGATATAACATAATTCCCTCATTGTAGACAATATACGTTCATTGAATGATTTGGGTACATGTATAAAACAAGTTAAAATAAACAATATAAAAAATGTAAACGCAACCGATTAATATGGGTATGATGCTATATTGCATTCATGTTAATAACAAAGTATGTTGTGAAACCTGCTTTCTAACAATTGAAGAAACCATCACTGTTTTTGATGCTGGTGCTTACACAGAACTTTACTGCAGCATTTATATGCATATAAGAGAATTTCTTACAACGATTGTCTTTTGGTCTTTAAATTGTGAAAAAGTAAGGTCTGTACGAGATTTGGCAAAAGCCAAAAATAAGTACTTCTTTGACTACACTGTCATTATTTTCCAACATTCATGTAGAACAATCATTCAGAACAAGTAATAATCAGTCAATTACTCCAATTCTAATCATGTAACTTTTAAGGTAGCAGCATGAGTCAATCCTATAATCTTGTATGCAAGTATTTCTAAATTCATCAAAAACATCAAAGCATTAAAGTATTTTTCTTGACGTAATGTTGGTGAAGATCACTGCAAGATTTCAGTTGTCAAATGTTCCATGATATTTTGTACATACTTCCTCTCTATTTAATCATCTTTCGGACTGGAATACAATTTTTCTTTGTGATGCATTAGGCAGGTAGCAGTCATTTAGTTACAAATGCCCAGCGTTGGGAGTGAACATGTTGTGTTTGCTCATTATTGTCTCATATTTTATTCACCATTGCCATTTTTTGGCGTTGGATATAATTTTCAGGACTAAACTAAGTAATGCGTGTTGATATGGTTTGTATTCCCTTGCCATGTCGTTAGAACTTTGATTCACCTGGATTACAACACTTTGGGAAAGATATATTGGCATTATTCTAGCAGAAGATTGTGTGTTGCGCTACATTATCTATTTCACAAACTACGATGTTGCGCCGGTGAATGACTGTCTCAAAGGCTAGACAGTGTGTGTGTGTGTGTGTGTGTGTGTGTGTGTGTGTGTAATTTGGATTTTTACGTAGCTTTAACAATTTTTCAGTCATATCGCTACGATGTCTGCAGTGTGACAGTTTACAGTGATGTCTAGCACTGGGGCATCATGCCGCAGACATGTAGCATCATGTCCCACCCAGTCACATTATCCTGACACCAGGCCGACCAGTCCTAACACTAACCTCCTAATGCTGAGCGCCAAGCGAGGCAGCTGTTAGTACCATTTTTGTAAGTCTTTGGTATGACTCTGCCGGGGATCGAACCCACGACCTCCCAGATCCGAGGCTGACGCTCTAATCACTAGGCCACCGGAGTGGTATGGACATTTTGTTTGTTTCTTTTTCATAACAGACAAACTGCAGCAACTGCAGCCCTATACGTTTTCAAAGAATGAATGATCTCACTTATTCATTTCTTGTGCTCAAACTAGATAAGAAAATAAATGGACAACATGTTAAACTTGTTTCCTTCAATAATATTTATGACATTTGTTTTTGCAAATTCTGTCATAATCTCTTTGGAAATTTCAAAAGATAAACACCTAGTAGTATATGTATATGAGGTTTTTATGCCAAAGAGGGTTTTAGGCCAGAAACCCCACCCCCCACCCACAAATTTGGAGAGAGAGAATTTGTCGGAGAAAGAATATCCTAGTTTAGAAACCTTTTTAGCTAGAAATTTCATATTAAACAAATGAAATATTATATATAATGTATCACTATAATCCAATCCGACATGTTGGATTTGATCTGACAAACAAATTTTGTAAGAGATTTAGTTCAATCAAATCAGCCTCGTGCTATACTGGTATAAAACATAAAATAATAAGCAATTGTATTAAAAATGTTGTTTAACATGTATCACCAAAATATGGATCAGTATGGTTATTCGCAACTGAAAATAACGAACGAATAAGAGGTGGGGCAGATGATCCAATGACATTTATTGACAATATAGTTGACGTACTTTTTGATAATGATAATTCTAAACATCTACAGTGTATGTAAACAAGGTTCCTATCTCCGGGACCTCCTACCCCTCCAAAACTTTTTATGTTAGCATTTTGTCAAAAATATGTTAGAAAAATATTTTCACTTACCTGTTCATAAAATCCTCTAGCAGAAATGACTACGAAGAAAATTCTAACTGCCTTTTCTATCGTTATTCTGGGAAAATCCATTGCAAATAACCTTGATTTCATACCATTTTGGAGTGGGCGTTATTTTAGGAAAATCAATTGCAAATGACCTATCTTTGACCTGATTTCGGCGTTATATTCTAATAAATCCATTGGAAATTCCCTATCTTTAACCTTTCAGAATGATCACATAATTTAGTTATTATGGAAATTCCGTGTGGGCACTATGACGGCATCAGTAATCATTTTATACATTTAATCTCCAGGGAAACCAAATCTGTATATTGCAATATATTATGACGCTCTGATTGATTTTTATTCACGGCTATCTAGCAAGACTATTGTAATGGTAAATTGTAAGGAATACAAAGCTTTCTTAGTATCTAAGACTATTCACATGATCGGATATCAAACGAATAGACTGTAATTTATTTTTCATCATAGAAAACCAAAGCATTTTATCATTTACTCGTACACGATTTTGAAAACATTTTCTATATATTTTCACAGAATGGAAAGTAGTATATGAATGGGGATTTGACACACTTTTATCTGTTTCTATAGATCAAACAATTTATCGGGGAAAAAAAATGATGAAACCTATCTCGTAAACAAAAATACAATAGAGAAAGACAGTTATATCTAATTTTTTAAATAATTTCATCGCCCATCACTAGAACATCAACATTTGCTATTAAGTATAATTTAGTTTCAAAATTGTACAAATAAAATTTA
The DNA here is from genome assembly GCA_016617855.1 of Megalonaias nervosa. Taxonomy (NCBI): domain Eukaryota; kingdom Metazoa; phylum Mollusca; class Bivalvia; order Unionida; family Unionidae; genus Megalonaias; species Megalonaias nervosa. The sequence continues at coordinate 26,113 of JAECUM010021803.1, read as the reverse complement.
ATTCTACCGGTTACTTTTCGACGACATTCAAATAGTTCTTTCATTGCTATCTTATTGAGAACATACTTACTACCTTTTACAAAAACCTTCGACCGGTCTAAGTTTATGTTAATTTTTGTGTACTGTTGTTGGCTGATCGGATCATAAAAATTGTCATATTTTAGTGCAAGCTCGTCTCGCAAACTTTCGAGATAATTAAAATATTTGCTACCGTCTGATTTGATAAGGGAGAGATTGATTCTGTCAAATTTACTGCAACAAATACCTGAAATTTCATCGTTAAATTCAAATGATAATTGCTGGTTATTAACCATTATTTTTTTTTTCATTTTGCTTTTAAATCCATCGACTAATGTTAAATTTTCGAAATTCTTTCTGATGTTTAGACAAAATTACTTGCACAATGTCCAAGTGCTAGTGTATTAATTCCGTCTCTGCAATACCTTTTATCATCAAAATTACTTAATCCACGTTTTATAATTGTATCCGTTTCAAGTTTATGATGATTTGTTCTGATAACATTTGTTTTGATACAACTGACATTATTGTTTAGCGCTGCTTTAAAATCGTCAAAATTCATCATCTTTTTCACATATCTTCGAGGAATACCTTTTGCTTTTTTGTAAGTTTATTGTCATCTAATATGACAGCCTACATTTTACTTTTTAGTCCGACAAATTCCCTAACTGGCATAAACATAAATTCATCTTTCATTTTTCCAATAACTTTCTTATTCGAATTATCTTGAAATCCACTACATGCTGGATAATCGGATAAATCAAATAGATTTTTATTATTGTAAATATCCTGATAGACATCTTCACATTTTATATTATAAACTAGCGAGTCTGTATCAGTAAATAGCAACTCGGAATCTGGCCACTGCGTTTTAGTAAAATTATAGTGAAAATCGTACATCAACCACTTTGACATATCAAGTACAGCTGCACCAACATAAATCGGTTTATTTAACTTTAAATTTGTCTTTCGTCGTTGTATTGCAACAAGATTTTCATTAAATATTTTCATACTAACAAAACCATCATCGTTAACTAATTTATTTCTCCGATTTATGTCATTAACAATTTCTATCGAAACTCTTTTTCGAATATTTTCCATCGTCTTACCGAACACCGAGTTGTTCATTAACTTGAAAAAGTTTTTCTCAAATTCGGTTTTAGCCACAGCACAACGTTTCGTATTTAAATCAATATAATTTGCCATCCACCTCGACTGATTAAACTTTAGCACACGATATACTTTTCTAAGAATTAGTCCAGCATCTACTGCTTCTTTTAAATTTTTGTAATGCATAACGTAATTTCTTTTATTTAACAAATTTGGAACTAACTTATTAACAATCGAATTTTTTGCTGTTGTCGCTGCTCGTTGTTCAGGCGATAATAAACTATAATCTATCATCATAGACTCTGCACAAAACGGATAATCGTTATGTAGATCATGTAACGAACTAGGATAATCTAGATCAACTTCAACAAAGTATGAAATATCGGAAAAATCATTATTAACTTTTCCAGGTAAATCTTTTTCAGTTTCTCTAAGAATTGATCTGGAGTTATCCAATGAAACACACCGCAGGGCATTGGCTCTGACATCGCATATCCATACAAATTCACACAATCTAGATAAATAACATGATTAGATGGGAGATTTTTATCATAATTTTTCAGATATTTGTTATTAGCTACTGCATATTTTTTTGTTATAACGCTAATTCCGCCTCTGATACCTTTTTCAATAAAGTTAAACATATCAACATCTGTTAAGAGATCCAATTCTATCTTACTTGTTTTTAGGAGAGCGTCCCAAGACAATCCTGGGGCAGAATAATACCAACAAGGATCTAGTCCATAATTTTTATGACTAATTTGACGAAAACTTTCAAAAACATCTGCTAGTAATAATACATCTGTTTTCAAATATAGATCGTGATAATCACCAAATGCTTTACAACTCAATTAATTCTAAATATCTTGTGCATATTTGTATTCGTCATCTGTGATATTTTCATTTTTGAGTTGCGAGTAAAATTTATCTTTATCAGGAAGAGAAGTTTCATCAAATCTGCTCCAATCATCGAGATACTCGTAAGGAAAGATACCATTTTTTGTCAAATTGATATAGTTTTCACCAAAGCAACTTTTTAGGTTAGCGAAACTACTGCAACCTTTTATAAGCTCATCTAATGATGCTGCCATAAATTGCAGACTGTCAATAAAACGTAATTTACCGAGCGTCACCGACATATACTTTTCAAACTTATTTGGAATACTTTTTATTACGTTATTTAATTTTAGTTTAGCTTTAATATTTTCATCACCAAAAGCTTCTACAATGATATGACTGTCATAGCCACGAAAGTTATGTAAAACTACAGGAATAAAATCTGGAGCATGAAATTTTAAATTACAGCTGTTATAAGCTGCTCCACGATATTGGCCGGTGAAATGACAATGATCTCGCACCTTATCACGGACTCCGTTGGAGTCTACCAGCAACTTTTCACAAACATGACAATTAACTGCCTCATTGAAATCGAGTTGTTGTTTAGACGTTATTTTCATCGGAGCAGTTTTAAATAATCTGTTAGAAATTTTATTAACTTCGTCTATTAAATTTTTTAATAGCCATACGGCAGGATTTTCACCTCTATATAACTTTATCGGAGTTGAAAATTTACCGTTAGCACAACAAACTACTTTATAAGCTACTCCGCATGGTATATGCTGTTGTATTTTTCTAGTACTTGATTTATTCGGATTATTTTCTGCTCCAACCACAGGAACGAGTAGACACTCGAAATCAGCGTAAATAACAAAAGGAACATTTAATTTATGATCATAATTTTTAAATTTTAATATTTTTTCTTTTTCGCCAGGCATAGTTATTCTTTGAACGTTGACACAGTATTTGAGATGCTCCTGCAGTATTCCATCGCTAGAAAAACCATGCCAACATCTATAACAGAAATATTTTTTATTTTTATTTTTACTATACTGTCTGCCAACTAGGCCGTTAAAGTTTTTTATCCAACAATAATGTCCCTGATAAAATAATAAATTTATTGTATTTTGTGTAGCATTTTCTGAGATATATCTCGGGTAAACGTTTTCTCGCTCATCTAGTCCGAAAACATTTACTGAGATACTGTTTTGTTTTTCAAACTTTGGTATATGATTTTCTGCTACTGGAAAAGTTATTCCTAAAAAATTTAGTTCGTCTTTGTATGGCAAATACTTTTAAATTCTGCCGGGGTGATCACACTGAGAATGTTTTGCAGATAAAATTGACCATTGAAAACATTTGTCATCATTGTTTTTAACATTTATACAGCATTTTTTGTTTTTAATTTTTTGAGGGAGATCGACGTACAAACTACCGCGAAGTACGTTATATTTTGCTGTGTGAAATAAAACTTCTTTTATCATTTCAAATTTCCAACCGGATCCTGATGCAGTAAATTCTTCTAATTTTTTGTTTATTTCTTGATGTATTTCATCGGCGACCATGGCAATGTTTGTTCCAGTTAATATTTTTCTTGATTTTATTGTTAAATATGGTTCTGATATTTCGCTGTCAAAACTTTTTCTTTCAAAAATTACATCAAGTACATGCTCAACTGCATGTAACTTTGATAAAATCGTATGATATTGTACTATAAGTTTGATACTTTTATGAGCCGCAAGTTCTTAAGCTATAACTGGTTGCAGAAGATGAAATAAACTTGTGGAATTAAAATTTGCTAAAATATTTTGATCATCAAGTTTGTAACTATTATCATCACCTGAAAATGCTGAAGCAATTTTTTCTGTTTTGATAATATTCTTTTTAGCAATATCTCGCAATTTTAACATTATATATATAGTAATATTTTATATTTAATTGAATTTTTTTAATTAGAGATATGAAATCCTTATAGTATAATGACAGAAATTTTGAGATATCTGAGATTGACGGCAGAAGAGCAAGAATTTTATCATTTACACCCAAAGTACAATTTATATGCAGCAAATGTTAGGTTTTGTTATTAATATAAAATCTTAAAAATCTGTTGGTAAATCAACACCAGCTGGTGTATTAATTTCAGTAAAAGGCGATAATGCAGAAAGGACTAAAATGTTTAGAAAAGATTTTATGTATACTTTGTTTTGCGATGATATTCCAGAAGGACAACGAGTATACAAAGTAAATAGCGCAATTGCTGATCATAATATTGAAAATTTATCATTACAAAATGAATTTCAACTCCATCCAGTATTTGATCTATATGAGACAAATGACAAGGGAAATATTAGACACATAAGAACAAAAAAAGTTGTTGGAATTTTGAAAAACAGTAGATATCTTGGTGTTAATGTACGTGGAACAAAAACTAATTTTGTTTATTACCAATCTCATCGTTTTGTGTTTGAAACTTTTAACGGACTAATACCTAATAGTTTAGTTGTTGATCATAAAAATCGTATTAAAACAGATAATCGCTTGGAAAATTTAGATTTAGTTACGCCAAAAGAAAACACAAGACGTCGAGCCGGTTTTGACGGTTCTAATTTTAAAAATCCAAAAAGATCAGTTGTTTCAATAAATCTCGAAACTTTTGAAGAAATAAAATTTAAATCAATAACATCTGCGGGAAAATATCATAAAATTCATCCAAATGCAGTAACATTTGTAGCTGATAATGTAACTAAATCAGCAACGTCAATGTTGACATTTGACAGATTTAATTTTAAATACGATAACTAATGATATTTTCTAGATCATTTCGAGTAGAACAATTATGACTAAATTCCATGACATCGTCGCGATTAAATCGTAATGTTATTATTTTATTTGTATTAAGTTTTATTTTTTCTGCTACTGTTAATAAAAATCTGTCAGATTCACCTAATGTTATCATAACATCAACAAAATAAAAACTATGTCCCAACAAACAATTTCGAATTGCTTCAGCTAATTCTTTGTGATTTAATATATTAACTCTTTGATGATATTTTATTTCTCCAAACATCTTATTATTTATTAATTAGACAAAAGATATATTATAATAATGAACTTAATTGAGAGACTGGCTGAACTATATTGGGGAGATTTTGTTTTAGTTTAAAATTTTACATTAGAAAACATTACTAATGACAGATTTGCTGGTTATACTGAAAAAGATATTTTGCATAGCTATGACGACGAAGAAGATGATGTTGTTGTTAGTAAAAAAATTTAAGCAGACCAACAACTGGGCGATATGATGTCAAGTACCATATTGCTAAAAAAATAATAAAATTTAATTTTACTGTCACAGAGCATCAAATATTTTGGCAACTTATAAAACCTTTCTTAAAAGTAAAAATAACTGGACAACAAAGAAATATAAAATACGATTTTATTTTTGTTAAAATATTTAATTTAATACCAGTTGATGATGCAAGAAAATTACATTTAATTTCTTTATGTAAACCAGTAAAATGTAAATCCGTACTAATAAAATACGAAGAAATTTATAATAATATTATTCGATCGACTTAGTTGGTACCCAGCTATTAAATTTATCGCCATATCCACGCCATTTGACTAAACTTTTGTTGCCGCGCTTTTTAATAACTTTTTCAATAACAAATATATCTTGTTCTGTTTTCTGAAGTTCTTGCTCGTAAAACTGCCAGTTATAGGCTCACCTAATAAATCTTTCAACGAGTATGTAACTGGTATTGTTAAAAGTACTTTATCAACAACAAATACTTCTTCGCTCCAGTTATGAGTATATCCTTTCTCAAATGTTTTCTTCGTCAGAGAAATTCTAACTTTATCACCAACTTTAAATTTATGCCTGCGGTACATATTTTCGTTTGCTAATATTGGATCTGCAATCGCGTCGTTTGGCGACATTTTCGTTTTGCCTAGCGAAAGGGATCTGTGTTTCGTGTTATTATACTCGTCAACAATTTTTTGTAAATTGTCAATATATTTGCTCGTATTTTAAGCTGTCAAATACTTGTGGATTTTTTCGTTGAGCGTGCGATTAAATCTTTCAACGATGACGCTTTTTCCCTCGTTTCCTGTGACATATTTTTTAATGTTATTTTGCTCTAAAAATTGTTCAAATTTTTTTATCAAAAAATTCTGCTCCATGATCAGTCCAGATTCTATTTGGTTTTCTTTCTGTAGTTACTATTATTTGTTTTAGCGCATCAGTTATCGATGTCCCTGTTTTATCCGAAACGGGTATACTAAACGCGTATTTACTAAAAACATCTACAACATTAAAAAGATATCTTTTCTTGTCATTAAATTGAGCTAGATTAGAGACATCAACTAAATCTATTGCCCAGATGTCATCAACGGCATTTGCGTCAACTTTACGTCGCGGAAACTTTTTTTTAGGTTTATGTAGCTCAGACGCAAGATCATCATATAATTCTTTTTTACCGAGTCCGAGTTTATATTTTGCTCCAATAAAACCCTGGACCAGCCTTCGGTCAACACGTTCTCGCATATTTACAGGTTTCATATCACGAAGTTCGTCTAACATTACTTTATCGCAGCTATGTTTATTTTGTTCGTTGTCTGGACGTTCAATATCTCTGTAGCAGATATCATGGCGCATTGCTATTGCATCAGCTTGATTGTAAGGCTCTTGTCCTGGTAGCGGATTATCGTTTTCGTCAGGTTGTTTATCAAGAGGATTATAAGGTCCAGTATATTTATGGCCTGGCAATGTCCAACCGCCTTTTGGTTTCGGCAATTTTCCAATTAATTTATGTATATCTATACCTGTTCCAATTATTTCTCTGTTTTTGCATTTCTGACAATATGTAACAATTTTATTTTGCTCCAGACATAAATCTCTATCACAATCGCACTCGCATGTCATTTATTTATTAATCATCTACTAAAATAATTTCTGGATTACCCGCTCCGAACAACTTCGTTGTTGGCAGTGGCGATAATTTCTTTAAAAACATACTTTTTCTTTTTCCACAGATTGCACAAATACTTTTCAGATTATTCTATTATTTTTTGTTTTTTCTGTTTTTTCATCTTTATTTTCTGTTTTAGTTTTACACTTAGGACAATATGTTGACATTGTATATCAGTGAGTTTAGATAAAATTAATTGCAATCTCATCATTAGCGTAAGAAGGTTGTTTGTCAAATTGCAAAATAAACTTTAAAAAATCTGCATTTTTGGTCATCTGTTTAATGAACATTACGCAATAGTATCCACAAGCAGAAGTTCCAACTAGTTGAATTTGATTAGACGAATAATTTTTTATTTTTTTTTACTCATATATTTTTTTATTGCGTCACTTGGTGGAATTCCGAACGATTCAAAATAATTGTTATCAAAAACAGCTACCCAATGTGTACCAGATCCATCATTGAAATCTTATATATTTAGAACACACGAACCTAGCGTCTCTGGAATCGCCGTAAGTTCATCTTTAGAATAAACTCCACTGAAATTTTCTACTTTTTTCAGTTTATCAAGTATATCAATGTTACTTAACGCGGTTGACTTCATCTCTTTGTTCCTGGCAACATTAGTCCTCGTCCTAACAGAATTGGCAATAGACTTCTCGCTAATCCTGCTAGTAATGGAGCTATTGGAATAAATCCACCTTTTCTCCTCGGTCGTGTCTTTTTTTTCGTCGTTGTCTTTCTTTTTGCTGTTTTTCATTTTGGCATTTTATATTTATCTTTAGACAAAAATTTTCTTTATTCCATGACCTTCAACTGCCTTTTTCGTTGCGCCAGATACTGCTCCAGACGCTGCTGCTAATCCTAATGTACCTAACACTGGCAAAATTTTAGGTATTAACGTTCTGGCCATTACAGATAGTGCCGGACCGAAGAAACCACCTTGTTTTACCATTGCAGTTATTTGTGCAGCACTTAAATTTAAATCAAAAGGTTTTTTGCGATCGTATTTATTTACTTGTTTTTTGGTTAACATTAATTTTGTTAAAGTACCTAAAACACCTGCGTTAGGGTTGACCTTTAATGAAACCTACCTTTTCTTTGCAACAGTAGCTGCTAATTTTTTAACTTGACCACCTGTCAAATATATTTCTTTTACAATATATTTTGTCATCTTATTATTAAAGTTACAGATTAAACTTGCATTGACATTTTACCTCCAATAAAATCAATCGTAATAGTTCTGTGGCTGATCACTAACGCATATACATATAACTGCGCTGCTGGAACTGCTCCTAATGTCCAAGTAATTTCAATATCAGCAGTTGAAATTACATCTCTTTCATTTTGTTTACTAACATCAAAATAAAATATCGGATAAAGTGTACGAAATTCCTCTACTGATATCTGAGATCCGTCTCCAACATCTTGATATTTTTGCGATGCGTCGAGCAGGTACATGTAAGGTCGAGTAATATTTTCATTAGCGTCATCTGGAAAATTACATTCTATCGCTCGCTCCGGGTATTGTTTTGAATTTATTCTAGCATATATTCGTCTAACATCAGCATTATCAAATATTGCATTATTTTGTTGCTGGTTACCACGTCGCGCTTGCTGTTGAAATACAACAAATATTTGCCGTGGCTTTTGTTCAGTCGACGTTGTTGTGACTCGCCACGTGTAGTCGGTGGTATTTGGAACTGCTGTTTGATAGATTTTATGTTGCTGAAAATGAATTTTCTTTGTGCGGTTTTTAAGAATATCATCTAATTCGAGTGATTTTGAAACTGTCGGCGTTATTCGTGGCATCCACAGCGCAAGTTTGTTTATAACAAATTGTACATCATCCCCACCTGACCTAAACAGGCAGTCGTTTTGTTCTGATAGATCTAAAATAAGCGTATGTTTAACTCCACGAAATACTTTATTATAGTCCCTGCAAAAACCAAATATTGTACTTAGTGGCAGCATCATTGTAATTTGACGTGATACTGCTGCAAGTGCCTTTCTCTTAACATAGCCCTCATTATAACGTTTATTTCTTATAGTAACTAAATTATTAACAAAATTTACCATTGCAACGCTGTCCGCAGCTAGATCTGGTGCGACTATACCAAGATTATTGCAAGCAGCAGTAAGTGAGACCCTTGTAGCATCTGCATCAGCAGCTGCATCTGGTGTGGCTATACCAAAATTGACAGCATTAGCGATAAGAAAATCTCTTACAGTTGCAGCATCTGCAGCAGCATTAGCTCCATGAGCAAAAGTTCTCCTCAAGAAAAACTCACCAGATGCAGCTGCACCAGCTCCTGTATCTTTAAACCACATCATATTAGTTGCAGTTGATTTGGAGTAATCATCGGAAAACGAAATAATATTTAAGATTGTACTTGCAACTTGTAAGTGACTTGAAATATCTTCAACAGTTTGATTGGCCAGCTGATATCTAGCACTTTTAAATAAACACCAACCATCATTTATAAGAACTACTTCTACGTTAGCTGCAATTGCGACAGGTGGAACAGCTACTGTCATAATCTGGCTACGAACTTCTAACATTGCTTTATGAGGAAGTAGAAATACGTCATCGTCTCTAGTATTAAATGTTCTGACGCCAGCCTTATTTGCTTCGTTAGAATTTTCATCGAAATACTCAACATATTCAAATTCTGTTACCGTGTCGTCTTCGTCATAAATTTCTGCTAAATCGAGATAATTTTTAACAGACATTTTTTTTATTTATTAGGTTATACAAAATTATTGCCAATCATGTAGTGATTGGCGTTGTTACTTTAGATATTAATTTTTGTATAATTTGTTCTCCTCGTGGTGATAAAAGTTTTTTTGTTGTTGTTATCATTGCGCGTTGAGTTTCTTTTGTTGGTGCGATTTCTGAAATAGCTTGTTTGATTGTCGTTCTCTTTATTTTATCAGCTATTTTTTGTCCAACAGCCGTTCCAGCAGCAGATGCAGCTCCAGTTGCAAAAGCTTTTGATGCGTCAAGTGCAATTGGCGCAACTTTATGAGCTATTCGTGGAGCATTTTCTATAATTTTAGCAAAGATATTTCCCAAAAATCCTCCGACTATTTTTCTTCTATAAACTTTTTTTCTCTGTTTCATTATATCTGAGGTTGCATAATTTTATTACCAAATCTTTCGCATTACTAAAAATCTTTTAGCTTTTCTTATAAAATATGTTTACTATTGTTCGCGTAAGTGTAAATAATATGTAACAATTTCATTGTTTAAATACAGTTGTCTTCCAGACTGATCTGTCAATTGCATATTTACTTCTGTTATTTGATTTTCAACATTTAACGAATAATAAATAACTTGACGTGGACTAATTTGCATAAGAGAACCTGGTGGAACGTCTGGTGAAAAACTATATATCGTTTGTCCTTTACTACCTAAAGCTGAATAAGATTCAGATGCAATAAAGCAATTTACCAATATTGTGTTTACATCAGTTATATCTACTGGATTTTTATCGTCATATATTGAGGGTTTATCGAGAATAGCAGTACCAAATACATCATAACCAAATCCTATCAGTGTTGTAATACTTTTGTGTGATAAAAAATTAACCATCATATTTTTTAATGTTACTCTATCGCGTAACGTATTATAATTTGGTGTAAGCACAAAATTATCAGCTACACCTTTATTTATTGTTATTAATTCATTTATTATTTTATTTAAATCAGTAATATTATAAGCTCCTTGTGGAATTTTTAATTTTATAAAGTTGTATCCTATCCACCTTGAAGTTGATGGAGGAGTTGGATGAGTAACAGCAAATGCAAATTCATCGTTAATCACAGTTTTTACATTAGCCATAGCTTGCCAGCAAGTGCATGAAATTAGTCCAATTTCATATTGTTTCTCACGATCTAGTTCTATTGGCGGAATATACTTTACTGAAAAATTTGCTCTATCTTTATCAGATTGGCTAGAGTCTAGTAATAATGTTGCTGACATTTAGTATTATATTTCTATAAAATTGTTATATTAAATAGTTACACAAATTTATAAAATTAAATCGCGATGTAAAGTTTCGTATTCGTCAGATGTTAATAAATTTTCTGATCTCAAATTATCAAGTATGTCAATAATTTCATTGTCAATTTCAGCACCAATACTTTCCAGCTTCTTTTGTTGATATCAATAACATTAATCTGCCAATCATTTCAGTAACTGATGAAAATATTCTAACTCCAGTTCCTTTTTTTCTTCTATAATTTTTTTTACTCGATTTTTATCAAATACAAAAAATTTCCTTTTAAAATCCCACCCCTTACCAAAATCTTTATTTCTACTGTCTTGCGCTGTTTTTCCAACTACTCTATCATATCTCATTCTATCATAAAACTGAAGCATATTTTCCTCTTCTATGGTTGTGTTTAACTCATTTTTAGCAGCAATACCGTCTCTCATTATTTCATTTAAATTATCAATAAGTTTACCAAATTTACCCATTATTTACATTATCAAGATCTTTTATTTCATTTTTATATAAAAATTCATCATATTCATCCTTTGTTATCTCATTACTTGCTTGTTTTATATACCGTCATCTTCTATCTTCAACTCCCATAAACTTTACCGTCAACTCGCCGACTCTTTTTTGCTCCTCTTCAATATCCTCTAATTTTTCTGATAAATTTGTTAAAATATTTTTAATCTCCCGTGTGGTTAAACCCGCTAGTCTTTGTTCAAGTTCTAGTGGATTATTAATTAGCCGATCTAGTGCAACTTGTCTTGCAGCAGGATCAGCTATATTTGCTACAAGTGCCTCAGCTAATCTTCTTTTTTCTTCTTCAGATCTTTCAATAATACTTCCAGCAGCTGATTCTTGATGTTCTTTAACGAATCCGAGTAAAACTTTTTCTTGTAATTGTTTAAGTTCTTCTTCTGATAGTAGATTAGTTTCAGGTTGTTTTCCAAGTAAAGCTTCAGTAACTGGTTTGAGAGCGGCGGCTGTTGTTTCTGCTGCAACCACTTGACCACGTCGTGCTTGTTGGATCATCTGCCTAAGTTCAGCTTTAGATTTAAGAAGTTTTTTTAGATTTTCCATATGTTTTCTGTACTTTGCTTGTCTTTCCATTAATTATATTCTATTTTCTATAAAAATTATTGTAGATATTTTTCAATACAACAGCGAAACATTTTACTCTTATCATTTGTTAGTTTATCAAACAATAAAATTCATATTTATTTGCCGTCGCTTTATGCTATAATTCAATAAATTTATCGTTTGTTACATCACCACATTGTTCGTTCGCGATATTTCTAACGTCAACATTGTCAAGTCCTGGAAATAATATAAAACAACCAGTATTTCGCCGAATAAATCTGTCAACATTATAAAAACCCTGAGCAAGATAAATAGAATTACATTTTTTCTTACGTGATAATGAAAAATATGATCTTATTTTATTCATTTCCTCGTTGTCTAGCGGAATATCATCAAAAACAACTATCTTGTGTTCGGACGAATCAAATTGATTAACTGGAACAAGTTCTTCTGGTTGTTTGATAATAAAAAAAATCTTCACCAGCTTCAAGATCATCACGATGTTTGTCATTATAATTGTTAAGTAGCTCGTACTTATCCTGTTGTGGATTAATTGTGTAAATATAAACGCGATCGTAGTTAAAATTATCTCCGAGAAGTAAATTCATAAGCAAGTTTGTTTTTCCCGATCCAGTTCTTCAAACAGTAAGATAATGACAATCTGGAAGTTCGTTTTCATGTTTATGTTTCACCAAACGCCCTGTATCAAAGTTTAATATCGACGATTTTGCCATTATTGTTATACAATTTTATGTTATATAAAAACAAATTGTCAGACAATAAATAAATAATGAGCTATTATACAAAATTTGGAACATTAGTAGGAGATTCATCGGCTGTAAGTACAACAATAGCAGACGGTAAGGTTGATTTATCAGGTTACCTGAAAAAATCCGGCGACACAATGACAGGAAACCGGTTTATGTCAAATCAACGAGTACTAGATTTAGAAACAGATTATCCGCCAATAAATGTCGTTAATACACAAGCTGTTAGTTATGCACAACTTAAATTAGTCGACAGTAATAAACTATCATTGACAGGAGGAATTTTAAGCGGCAACTTAGATATGTCAGAAAAAAAAAATAATAAATTTGGAGACCAGGTATGCACCAGAAAAATTAAATCAAACTCAAGCGGTAAGTTATTTGCAGTTGAAGTATGTTGATGATAACAAACTTGATAAAATAGGTGGGACAGTTGCAGGTAATGTCAACATGTCAGGAAAAAAAATTATAAATTTAGAGATTGTATATCCGCCAGAAAACTTAAATCAAACACAAGCTGTAAGTTATGCACAACTAAAATCTGTTGACGATAATAAGCTTAACAAAGCCGGTGATACAATGACAGGTGACCTGTCCATGTTAAATTAAAAAATAACTGGATTACCAATAACCTCACCATCTGATAACCCTGATGCTATTAGTTATGCTCAATTAAAAGAAGAACTTAACCCATATTTTAAGAAATCCGGTGGACCGATGTCAGGGAATATAAACATGAAAGCCAACAACATAATGACGACTTACGTTCCAGTTAACCCTAACGATCTGACAAATAAAGTGTATGTTGACAGTCTGTCTAGTAGTGTAAAACGAACCAAAAATAATGTTGGGTATATTCCAATATTGTTTAAGGCAAATGACAATCGAGTTGGGTTTCAGGTAAGCGCATCAGCATATTATCCTGAAAATTATCCTTATTACGCTTTCTCTGATAGACATGAATGGACGACCAACGGAGAAATTGAAAATTTTTCGATCAAAATTAAATGTCCCACTGCAGTTGCTATTTGGCAATTTCATTTGCGAGGCCGATTAAACTCTAATGTTGGTCGAATTTATGATTGGAAATTGGAAGGATCAAATGATGATATTAATTGGGCAACATTGTATAGCACAACAGACACTTACATTTCAACAACACAATATTTTACGATTCCGACTGAAAACACTGTTAACAAGTACTTGTATTTTCGAGTTTATGTTATTGCTGCTGAACGTCCGTTTCCAGGACTGACATCATTTCAAATATACACACTCGATGATCAAATTCAATCTAATGCTATAAAATGTCTGAACCATCAATTATAACAGTTGCGAAAGAATTTTATGATAATATTTTTAACCCTAAAATAGATGTTGGAGCTGTTAATAACATGGCAAAAATGTTACAAGGTTTGAAAAAACTTGGCATCGAATCATTAGACAATTCAACATTGCCAGGAAATTCTGCTAATTTTATTCACGTTATGCATATGCGAGGACCACAGCTGAAAAAAGCAATAGAAAACTTTGACATTATAAGCAGATACTGTCATCCTAATGATTGTCTAGAAGAACAAAAACAAGTTGAAATTATATTTAAAAAAAATATTACTTGAGCTTGATTGGTATAACATAGATTTGATAATAAAATCAGACTTAATAAAAGCACAAGTTTATAGTGGAAGAACATTGGAAGAAAGACGAATAAACGAAAATCATACTCGTCTTGATAAACTAGCGGAAACTAAGAAAATAAGAATAAAAAGAAACAAAAATGTATATGATAGTTTTTCAAAACGACATATTTTTAAACATCTCGGTATGTACTACAATGACAAAGAAACCTTGGTTTAAATCGTTACTATGACGTCAGACGCAGAGTTAATTATTAAAGTGTACGCAAACGCAATTTTGCCAATGATACGTAAAAAAGACCCAGAATTTGATCCGATTATTGTTAACAAGTCTTTAAAGATAATCAAAACTTTAGACGATGAAATTAGTAATTTTAGTGATGATGAACGAGAAAAGTTTTTTGAAGTAGTCGATCAAACAAAGTTGGAAGTAAAGTCTGTTTCTTATTATGATATAAGTGAAGAAGACGATATTCCATTCCCATCATTACAGTACTCTAGACAATTGTCACTACGAAATTATTACAACGAAATTAAAACAATATTCACAAAACCATATGAAAATTAATGTTAAAAGTAGCTTCTGCTGTTGGTCTTCTTACAATTGAACTAAATAAGCTTAAAAAATTAATGTTAGCGAATTTCATAGTCGCATATACAATTATCAGGCAACATCTTGTTCTCAAAAATTTCACGTTAGATCAGTTGAGCTTAGTATTAGGGTATATTGATGAAACAGAAATCTATTACAGTAATTTGGTGAATAAAACAGATTTGTTCGAGAGTGAAGTAGGAAATAGTTTTGATTCATACGCTTGGTTAAAGAAACAATATGTACTAACAGATGAACGATATAAGGATACTTCGTTAGATGTTTATGACAAATACAGAATTTTTATAGCTGATCCTAATAATAATAAATTTCGTGAGTTACTTGATTCAAATGCTGGTGCCAGAACTTTTGTTTTTGTGTAAAAAAAATTGTATAATGAAAAACCATATCACTGATTTCAATCACATTTCAGAGGAAATTCCAAAACAAGATGTTGAAGCGCTAGTACAATACTACAAATTTTATCATAAAAATCTCTGGTGTGTAAAAGAATGTTATAAATACTACCGTAGAATACTTCGAGTAATATCATATTTGCCATTGTTAATGACCAGCTCTGGTATAATCTCAAGTGGAGCATTATTAAATCCGTTTTTGTTAATAATATCTGGTGTCGGTGTCTCTCTTTCAACACTTGCAAAAAAATTGAACCTAAACTTGTAACCAAAAGAATTCTTGTAAAACAGCACGTATAACTTACAAAAAATTACTTGATCAAATACGATCTTATTTGCGAGGTGTAAAATATGATATGGACGATTTAATACGTGAGTTTCGTATTATTGACAGTATGTTAACGGATATCCTACCAGCGAGAGTCAGCAGGTATGAAAAAGATTATCAAAAAAAGTATAGTGATGGTAGGGTATAAAATAAAATAATCTCAAATAATGTTTTCACTTATCTGTTCATCATTTTTTTCACGATAGAAGACTTAAAATATTTGATCCATGGAAACAGATAAAAGTGTCTCAAATCCTCATTCATATACTACTTCCCATTCTGTGAAAATATATAGAAAATGTTTTCAAAATCGTGTACGAGTAAATGATAAAATGCTTTGGTTTTCTATGACGAAAAATTAATTACAGTTCTATTCGTTTGATATCCGATCATGTGAATAGTCTTAGATACTAAGAAAGCTTTGTATTCCTTACAATTTACCATTACAATAGTCTTGCTAGATAGCTATGAATAAAAATCAATCAGAGCGTCATAATATATTGCAATATACAGATTTGGTTTCCCTGGAGATTAAATGTATAAAATGATTACTGATGCCGTCATAGTGCCCACACGGAATTTCCATAATAACTAAATTATGTGATCATTCTGAAAGGTTAAAGATAGGGAATTTCCAATGGATTTATTAGAATATAACGCCGAAATCAGGTCAAAGATAGGTCATTTGCAATTGATTTTCCTAAAATAACGCCCACTCCAAAATGGTATGAAATCAAAGTTATTTGCAATGGATTTTCCCAGAATAACGATAGAAAAGGCAGTTAGAATTTTCTTCGTAGCCATTTCTGCTAGAGGATTTTATGAACAGGTAAGTGAAAATATTTTTCTAACATATTTTTGACAAAATGTTAACATAAAAGGTTTTGGAGGGGTAGGAGGTCCCGGAGATAGGAACCTTGTTTACATACACTGTAGATGTTTAGAATTATCATTATCAAAAAGTGCGTCAACTATATTGTCAATAAATGTCATTGGATCATCTACCCCACCTCTTATTCGTTCGTCATTTTCAGTTGCGAATAACCATACTGATCCATATTTTGGTGATACATGGTAACCAACATTTTTAATACAATTGCTTATTATTTTAGGTTTTATACCAGTATAGCACAAGGCTGATTTGATTGAATTAAATCTCTTACAAAATTTGTTTGTCAGATCAAATCCAACATGTCGGATTGGATTATAATGATACATTATATATAATATTTCATTTGTTTAATATGAAATTTCTAGCTAAAAAGGTTTCTAAACTAGGATATTCTTTCTCCGACAAATCCTCTCTCTCCAAATTTGTGGGTGGGGGGTGGGGTTTCTGGCCTAAAACCCTCTTTGGCATAAAAACCTCATATACATATACTACTCACCTGATGTTCCGTTATTAGTGATGGTTGAAATTGCAATATGACAATGACTTTCTGTATCATCAACAAAAAAATTATAGAGTGAATTTAGAAAGTATAAGCGTGTTATCAATATCAAAATACATTATTTTTTTAAATTTTTAATTATCCTTTCTCTTTGACTACCAATTTATTTGCATTAATTTTTAAAACTAATGTTGTTTGCTATTTATTCGTATTTGTTGTACGAGTGATGCGAAGATTGTGGCCTTATGGTGGGGTGCTTTTGTTTGCACCAAATATTTGTTATGAATTAATAGTAGAATTATAGAGGTTTCAAAAACAAGGATATTTTGTTTATCACTCGACAACGTTAATACTATTCAAGGATCATAAAATATTCCATAAAGTATGTACAGCAGTTTGAAACTATTAATATATTTTAATCTCCTTTTGTGCACTATGTTCCTTTAGCGGTACGCGTTCAGAAACTAACAAAGTTTACGAAGGATCGAAGACATTATTCAAGAATCTTGGACTTGTGGTGGAGTACAGCAACAATAGGAAAGGAGATTTCTTCATCATGACGTGCAGCCGAAATACGACCGAGAACAGCGAAATTGATTTTGGTTTCCTGGAAAAAGAGGAGATTGTGAGTGATGTCTTTATCTATTGTATTTCTTGTAACCAGGGCAGTCTCCAAGCCACCGTTACTGTTCCTCTCTTCGGTGGACCAGAGGAGAAGGAGGAAGTGGTCATTAAGACCAACAATGGGAATGAATTCATCGCCACGGATGTCAAGGAGAATACGAAGGTAAATGTGTACTAATGGTACCGATCGATTGAAATAAGGTGATTCACAAGTAAACCATTTCTTATGTTATAACTCGAAGAAAAAAAACAACTCTTCTATGAGTGCTTGCAAACTTTAAAACACGTACACATACACAAGCAAATAGAAATATAAAGTCGTCTTCCTAGTCTTACAATCGATCGTCCATATATTTTTTGTTTTATTACAGAAATGGACATGCAAGTTCAATGCTGATCTCCAGAAATGCAAAGCCTTTGTTGCGGTATGCAGACCTATGAAAGAATCTTTTGAAGTCGGAACTGAGGCAACTACTATCCGCTCCGCGGTAGATAAACGTGTGGAGATATCGATACCAGAGAATACTT
The DNA here is from genome assembly GCA_016617855.1 of Megalonaias nervosa. Taxonomy (NCBI): domain Eukaryota; kingdom Metazoa; phylum Mollusca; class Bivalvia; order Unionida; family Unionidae; genus Megalonaias; species Megalonaias nervosa. The sequence continues at coordinate 7,814 of JAECUM010021803.1, read as the reverse complement.
TCAAGGAACCGACAAAAGTCACTATGGAAGTAGGTGCTTTTAATGTTATTTTCAGTAGAAAAATAAATATAATTATTTTTTGTATTAGCAAGTTTCCATATACCCTCTGAGGTATATAAATTTTTTGAGATATCCATACATTTTATAAAATCAATTTTATTAGCAAAGAGGATGAGAACGTTTGCTTTTCAGTCTCTGCAGTTTTGAAATATGAATTTCAGGGTCTGGATTAAAAAATTGTTTACAAATATTCAGAATGCTGATATTTGGTGAGTTAAAATGAGACTTTAAAATTGTCTATAACTTTATAAATATCAAAAAGTAATTATGGGTTGTAATTATGGTTTCTATTGCTATTGTCCAGACATAGAAATGCATATTGACATTTTAACATTTTATTATTGAAAAAGTATTTTAAATGATAATCTGTATTAATGACTTATCTTCACAGCTAATGTATTCAAGAAAGGATTAATTTGGTATCATTCTAGGTCATACTTCTAGTGGAGGGAATCTAACATTTGTCCAAAATATGTACAATGAGGAACAAATAGCAAATTTGAAATTCTGGACATTTTACTCTTTTACTAACTGTATGCATGGAACGCAGAAGAAGTCATCAAGTGTACACACAAATCCAGTCCACCATACTCGTGAACTGTTTAAGTTACATGTCACTGAGAGCGGCCAGTTCGTTTTGTCTGTACGGTGCCCATCACCGTAATTGTACTCTTTATCGATCCGTTTGAAACAAGATCGTATTAGGTGTGAAATCAGTCCATTATGAACACGTGTCCGCTGAATGGACGTGCAATATCTGCTAAGACAGATTGCACTTCTTATGCATTTGTAATAATAATAATAATAATAATAATAATAATAATAATAATAATAATAATTTAAGTGCAGATCACACTTCCAATAAATATACAATACATAAAGATCACAAGAGTTCATAAAAAAGGCTAGAACAGTTTATTCCAACGAACAATGAGAGACGAGTCACGACTTCGCGTATATAAAGATACAGTTATTAAAAAAAATCCGCGAACGTGATTTTGATTTCCAAAGGATTGAACTCGTGTTCTCTGTGCTAGAACAAAATCATCAACATTGTCATGGACAAATATTTCCGATCACGATGTCGCCTCTCATTAAGAACACAAGACTGAGCACACATTGAAAAATGCATCATTTTACTACGTTTAAATATTGTCACGGAAAAGCATAACCCAAATACATACAATATGACTTAAATTGTAATGCCACATATCAGCAGGATTGAAGATGGGCGTCAAATCCATTTCAGTAACATTCACAATAATTTTAAAGGTGAACGGCACAAAAGTAGTGTTCTGTCGTATTTGGAATATTAAAGTCACTTGAGGAGAATAATACATTTTTTTCAGACCACATGCCATAGACATGTTCATTTCATAAAATTGGAATACATTCATAAAAATAATGTTCGCGATGAAAAATATAATGAAAGTATATATGCTTCTTTTCCTATGTTCATTTCAGTTTTCATTCGAAGATATTAATATTCTGTTGTTGTGTCCATTTCGAAGTCATTGACTCTAAGGGTTATTGTTTGATATATTGAATGCTAATTATAGATAACCGAGCCACTGGAGACCATAGAAAGAAAGACAGAAGAATTCAAAGACATAATGTCAGCTACTTCGTTCTACACCATCATTAGCGGGGGTGGAAAGCCAACCAAGTCCATCAACTTCAAAGTGCCACTTCCTTCCAAATACAACGGGAATGGAAGCATCGTCATTCTTAGCATGGACAAGGACGAGGATGAGGAAGATGAAAATAGCTGGTCTATTTTGGACTTTGATGCAAAAATCATCGATGACAGAGTTGTTTTTGATGTGGCTTCCTTCTCAGTGTAGGTTTTTAACCTTTAAAATTCACAATTTTCTGCTTGATGTGTAGACTAAAAACTAATTTTTCGTCCATACATGATTGTAACTGTATTCATATATGGCAGTCTCACTTTCAAATCTCAACTAATCTGAGCCCACCTCAGCATTATGGTCTACCTTTATTTTCGGTACTAGCTCCAGGGTCAGTTCCTGCTGAAACTAAATTTAGACGTACGTGACAGATTCGTCTTTGACAGCTTATCTCATTTGCCGTCTTAGTAAACTGTTTATCAAGGCCGTTATCCGAAAATCATGAAATAGCATCATTTTACCTTTCCAGTACACAATTTTTGCGACAATATAAACCCAAAGAAAATATTGCTTAATTTTTTATTTGAAGTATTATTATTATTATTATTATTATTATTGTTATTATTATTATTATTATTATTATTATTATTATCCGTTTATTTAGCTTGCCGCTAAATAAGTCTCATGACATATCTTGTTTACTACAAGGGCTCAGGTAGCCGAGTAGTCTAAGGTGTTCTCCTTTAAAGACCATTCGCATCTCACCTCTGGCTACGTAGGTTGGAGCCTCGGCTCGCCCGATGTAGGTATGTAAAAGAGCTTGCCAGTGCTTTCCCGTTGATTCACGGTTCTTCCCGGGGTGTTTCCGGGGTTCTTCCGCCACCAGACATACTTGCTACCACGAAAAGTCTATCAAAAACACAACTATCATTTTTACTACATTATCCACGCATAACGTTATCGTGATATAATTTAGTTAGTACGTAATGTAGTCTGTGGTCCTAAATGGTGTTGATTTTCACCACGGATGACTTTCGTTCTTTTTTTCTCTGGAAGAAGGTCAAAACAATTTGAATCTACGCACGATTAAAACGTAAATAGATTGATCACCCTATTGCTACAAAAGTTTGTCAGTCTCACAACAATAAAACAGAGACATTTATTGCATATATATTTAAAGACCGTTAAGATCATTTCTTCTTTGGTTCTTTTTTCTTTATTTAACTCTTGTCTCTAGATTACCAGTGTCATTCAGACATGTATTACTCAAGTTTTCACCCGGTTTGTGTTCAGTGCTTGTTTTGACGATGTAAGCTGTTTCTTTCCCTGACGAAAGTTTTGTTTTTAATTCCATCACTAATACTTGTAATTGCACATCGTTATTTTCATCCAGTTCTTTTTCATCAGTTTTAAAAAGGAACTACGCGTGAAACGTCCTAACATTATATTCTAATTTACCAGGAAAGTTGGCATTGAATCTCTCTACCTGAAAAAGGATGAAAACGACCTTTCCCTTATTCGGCAAGTAAGTCAGCTCTTCAGAAAATCCAGACGACGGGAGCATTCGGTCGTTTTTCTCGTATTGATGAAGCGTATAGGGGAGACAAATACGTGGAATATGATAGTTGAATGTTGCCACGAGGACAAAGCAGAGGAGAGACAGAAGCATTGGGAGAATGAGAATTATGAGAGACAGGAGGAGAAATCTCAAGATCAGATTGTAGCTCTGTCTAAACAAAAGTATCGAGTGAAACTGAATGATGCCATAAAGGTTGTAGGGACAAGTGAAGAAGTGAATTTGGAGTTCCATCCGAAAAGAGATAACTTTAAGCAGTTCGTTTGTGAGATGAATGAGGATCAGACTTTTGTCAATGTGAAGCTTGAGATTATTCAGCTACCGTTAAGACCTGGCACGGTTGCAGAGGATGATAACCCTAATGTAGAAAAGCTGTTGAGAAGCTTCGCATTCAAACTGGAAAGTATAGTGCCAGTTGAAAAACCACATGTTATTGTTCAATCAACATCAGGTAAATCAATACAATATTGTTGAAAATGCAACATAGATCCAATATTAGTATTTAGTAATGATAAAGAATGCACCATAGATAACACAACGCGTTAATCACACGATAAACACTCGTATATGTTAATAAGTTAAATGCTGACGGTATTCATCTTTAAAATATTAAATAACGCAGCCAATATCGATATTGCATTGATAAAGTATACGAGTAAATAAATGAAAATTAAATATCACAAATTGCCCAAAGTATATCTAAATGGCAGAACTATATATTCTACATATATGATTCGCAACAACCTTTGGAATGTTCATTTATGTTAAACATGTTATAAAGTCTATCATTTTTGCTACGCCATTTTGGAAAAATAAATTCAAATGTGAATGAGCTTTTAGTGGGCCAAATAAATGTTGGCCCTATTACTACTTAAAAACGTGCGAAAGCTAAGGACATACGTTGCACGATTCAAAATGTCTCGTAAATTATTTTTTCACGTTGTTTTAAGGCTAATGCAGAATTATTTTTTAAATAAAAATACACGCTTTAATTACGATTTCTTGGTCATTTACTTTTCTTTATCAAGCTATAAAATTCGCTATGGCTGGAAATAAGGAAAATAAATTCTTTGCATATGTATACTTCCAGTGAACTAATATGCGAAATACTATACCATCTCAGACATATTTGTAGAATTTAATTTACTAAGCTTTAATATTGGATTTTAAATATAATGGTAGTAGTCCTTGAGTGTTAGTAATTGACAGGATTGTATGCTTGAGTAATATATTAGACTTCCATAATTGCATTTTATTTTTCGTCCTATGGGCTTGCAGTTTTTACTAATCTTTTCATCATAGGAAGCTGTCATTCAAAATAGAAAACGTAACATTTTCATTTAAAAGGAACTTCGACTTATTTTAAAAGCCAGCACTGAGTTCTTGAAACAAATGCATTTCTTATTAACAATTGTTATATAATTTTGTACTAATTAAGCAGGCTTTGATGGAAACGTTACTGTGGATCGAAAATAGTACAAGTATAATGCACTTGCAATGGCATTCCTAAGCCAATTTTTGTCTTTGATAAGCTGTTTAATCGTATGATATGAAGATATATGCTGAATCCGAAAATTGATCATTAGATGGCTGAGTTTGAAATCCACCTTACCGCCTATTTTCTCCCATTGCATTATTTTGTTTTCTATAGTGTATACCAGCTAGTCTGATAAGGGGTGATACATGGAAGGGGAAGGGGAGCGGCGGGGGTTATGGGGGAGCAAGAAAAAAAATATAATTAGGTCCAAAAAGACGTTATTGGTAAATATATGCTACATTATTACAGCCTTCCTGGATGACAACTGCATCAAAAAGTTGATGTTAAAGCTAGAGGATGAAGATGACTGGTTCCCAGTGATAATTCTAATGGGAATATCTTTCTCGGAGGTAGAGGATGGCCTTGCCACCCAAGGAAACCTTTCAAACATGCTCATCTCTGTAAGAAATAAATGTGCTGTATTTTTTCCGATTTCATTCTAATTTTGATTTATTTTCGTGCATTGACAGATACGTAGGTGATGTTATTTTGCCCGCAAATTATATCTGCATGGATTTTCAATCAAAATCACGAAAGACATAGCATAACTTCAATACCTTCGATTTCTTTTTAGATGAATTATTTGCAAGAATCGTTCGTTTGCTCAGAAAAAGTACAAATATATCTTTCTGAAAACTCTTTCAATGGCATTGGCAACAACCTATATATAGTGATGCTTTCTTCTGAAAACAATGACTACATGAACGAAAGCTTTTACATACAGTGCAAATCTGTATACAAATTACTGCCAAATATAACTAAGTACATAACTGGCTACATGAATCATAAATTTGCGCACACGAGTAAATACATACGTTTGATGTATACAAAAAGCGTACTAAATTTAGTACTAATAATATCATTATCCGCTTTTACACAAAAATACAACTATTTAAAAATAATGTAACAAAGTTGCAAAGATAACGGAAAAAAGCTGTTGTGTGACATGAATTACACTTAATTGGTAATCTTTGCCTATAATTAAATATGATAATGTAATACAAAAAAGAGAATGATAATGTAGATATGCCAATAGTACGTAATATGTAGAGTCAAGTACAAGTCAGGATTACGCTCACGTTCTTGAACGTGATATAGGTATATACCTGATGCAGATATTCACACACACACACACACACACACACACACACACATATATATATATATATATATATATATATATATATATATATATATATATATATATATGGAGATTCACTATCTTGAACTAGTATCCTGATAAATTTCGTATTCTGTCAGCTGCATATTATTTCCCATTCATAAGCAGGATTTCCCGATAACCCATGGTCATACAAGTCAGGTATAAAATTACTTATTAAATTCTGAAGCTGGCAGTGTAATATACACTTAAGTCAATGACCTGATGAGCAACATGAGGCGTGAGTTTTACATTATTTGTTAATGACCTGAGTAACACAAAGTCTGAAACTAATTTAGATGATAGTCCATAGAGTGTTCCCGTGCATACACTGTCAACAAATAACAGTGGGTTCTTTTTCTTCAGTTGGCTCTGAATTTGCGTGACAGAAGCAAAGAAATAGAGCATTTAGGAGTACCTGTCATCGTTTCTGCTCTCGCAAAAGGTGGAGCATTCGCCTTGAGCACAGCATTTCGTGGTGACCTAAAAAACTGGCAAGTATTACCACATACAATTTCTATGTGGAACAGAATCAAAGACAGATTTATTTAAAAAAATGTAGTAGGTTACATAAATTGTGTATTTTTAGAACCGTTATTTTCCTCAGTTGTTAAGTTGTTCTATTTTTATTTTACTGTACGTTACAAATATTAAATCAATGTATGATGATGTGGATTGAATAACAAGTTAGCTTTTGTAGACATATTATATAGCTAGCATCCCTTTTCATTTTAAATGTGAAACAAGTATTGTATGCTATGGAAGAGACTTTGAATTTTTTATACAACATACATCTATATTATTAAATGACACCATCGTTTTTAAGTTTAGAAAATGTCCTCATGTTATTCGGATTTTAGGGTCGTACATTTTGTTTTCAATAAGATCTATTTTCTGTTTTCGTGTTATAATTAAATATTGATTCAATTGTTTCAAATGCATCGTTTGGATAAGAAAGCTGTCGATTTTATGTAAGGTATAAAAATCATATGTGTTTGACATTCTTTTTTAGGTATGAAAAGCAAAAGATTCATGATGATGTGCTTTGCAAGTGGCTGAAGAAAGCCTATACGGACACCAACTTGCTCAATCCAGGAGGTAAAATAAATAATACAACCTTGTGAAAAGAGACTGCGTTACATCTCCTTTTTTTACGTCCATTCTTGTTAGAGTCCTATTATTATCGTATAGAACGGCTTACATTTTCTTCATACTTTTACTTCAGTATAACTAACACAGTAATGGTACTTTTTTGGTAACTACTGATGACGACAAATCTTAAAGTTTTGGACAATATGTTTATATAAACTTGGTTTATTTTGTCCAGTTAGCAATTATTCACTATTAGATCCGATTTTGTTTTCTAAATTAAAATGCCTGTTTAACTAAGAAGAAAACTAAGTATTTTCCCATGTTTTTAGAACTTCTATAACGTTCAAAAGTATCGTAGTATTCTTATGAGAAAGACCTGATTCGTTTCTTATTTTGATCTTTTTGGTTTGCTCTGATGGTCTAAGAGGTCATATTTACTCTTATATAAATTTAAAGTTTAGATGTAAATGAGATAGTTGTTTCCATCTGTCAAGCAAAATGCCCGTTGATTTAATATAATAAGATATGGAGTGTTAGCAACGATCATGCATTGGTGTTTGAAATTTTGTTAAATTTCCAGAAATAAGCGGTTACGAAAATCTGTGGTAAGTTACGTATATCCATGATGTATTCCTTGTATGTTACAATTTGTCACATGCAGACTATCACCGTCCAATGTCAGACTGCTACCTGGCGATTATCAGTACACATCTAGAACCATCCTTAAAGATGGCCAGTGCATTGCAGCTCACTAATGAAGAG